>PVHP010015689.1:0-37007 GCA_004024765.1 Zapus hudsonius | reverse complement strand
GCTGCAATCACCACCAGAAATGGCAGCACACCAACAGATCTGATTCATCTGCTCTTGTCACGTACACAAAGCATCCGGAGAGTTGACCAGCCTAGCCAGCTGAGAAGCTATAGAGCATTAAAGAGGAAACTGATTTCACAACTCAATATAGGCTGGGCAGAAACTCATCACCAATTGTAACTGGGCTGATTGACACTAGGGTATTACATATCCCAAACCTATGTATATAGGTTTTAAACTGGAAATGCTAATCAAAATAAAATAATAATCCCAGGGAAGCAAAAAATTTAATACCTGTCCTACTAAAGCAGAAATGCTGACTTGTTAGATGTGATGTACATTTAATATACCTTGCCTTTAAAAATATTTGTATGTATCATAGTTAGCATCACATTACTGAGATGAACTTCCAAACACACACATTAAAAAATCTTTATTATGAATAAGTATATACATTGTATGAGCAAATCTTGTGAAGGTGTCCCTATTTCCTTCCCCCCTGTCTCCTACCCACTGGGGTCCTTCCTCTGTGTGCATACTGGATCTGTCCATAGTTTAGGGGGATATGAACTGCACCCACCAGAGGTAACCAGTTTTCTTTCTCCCCCTTTTTTTTTCTTTCCCTTTTGCAATCACACACATTTTATGGGAGGAACAGGATTTATTTCAGGGTTACAGATCCAGGGAAAGTTCCATTGACAGTGGAAGAAACTGGCACCCTTTCAAACATCCAATCAGCAAGCATGCAGGAACCTGCACCAGTAAGGAGCCCCAGAGCTCAATCTGCACACCTGAGGCTAGAATTCAGATCCACCCCCAGTAATGCCTTAGGGTTGGATCCCAGGATCCTCCCCAGTGCTACCTCTTCTAGCTAGGTGGCTGAAAATCCAGGTTACAAGCTTTAATAAAATTCCTGAGTCTATTGGGTGCCACACATTCAAACCACCTCAGTAAGTTGACATTAACTTTTGTCAGTTTGATCCATTAATTTAATTTATTGATTTTATGAAAAGATTAGACACATAGACACCCTCTCTACCACCCCAATTTTGCTGAGGGTCTTTTTAATTTTAATGCTTTTTGTAAAATTAAGGCAAGCTCTCACTCTAGCCAGGCTGACTGGAATTTGCTGCAACCCAGCCTAGGATTGAGTTCAAGGTGATCCTTCTAATTTAGTTTCCCACCTGGCTGATTGCCTTTTTTTTCCTTCTTAAATCTCCTCTCATGCATATATATCCCATATTGGTTTTGTTTATATTTGCATATTTTTGGTTGGATTTTAGGTTTATTCTATATTTTTCTCTACCAATCTGCTATTGGAATCACTTCACTAATCTTCCCATACAGAACTCAGAAACTTTCCTCTTTTTCTCATTCAGTCTTCATTATCTTCTCCTCTTTGTTCACCATAACTAAAATATCCATAAACCCTGCAACCTCTAAAATCTGTGGATTTTACCTAACAGTATTCCAACTTGCCTCCCCCAGATATTTGTGCCACCTTTACATTTTTCAAAATTAATAGCAATTGCTCACACTAAACAACTCTACACCCCTGTCACTTCTAAGTAATAGAAATCTTACGATACTATCCTTGTTCATTTACCCACTAACAAGTACTGAAGTCAAAAGGACCATTATTGGTTCATACCTAGGACATACACGAAGCAGATATATCCACCAGCTTTGGTTAATCCAGCTGTTAGAATTCTACTCTATGAGTAATATAGAGGCCAAAACTGGCACTGTGAGCTCCTGAAGACTCCTGACCTACATGTCTAAGAATACAGTTGATTAAAGAAGAGACAATCCAAGCAATGTAATAACAAGATGCAAAAATCACAACCTAGAAACAAAACAAATCCTGACAAAATAATTCTCCCAAAAATTATAAATCCAAAAGCAATGACTTCCAGTGACACAGAATTAGATGAAATTCTAGGGAAATAATTCAAAAGAATTATTGTAAGTATGTTCAAAGGAATCAAGATTAAAAACATTTCTGAAAGAATCTTAAGAGAACACAGAAAATCACCTAAATGAAATAAGTATATTAATACAAGATATGAGCAAGGAAGTAGTAATATGGAAGAAAAACCAGCCTGGAACTGGAAAACACAATATGTTAAATAAAAGCAGTGTGGAAAGTCTCACCGATAAAATGGATCAAGGAGGCAGAATAATATCTGAGAAAAAAGACGAGGCAGAGGATTTGAAGCTTTCCAAAAAGGATAAAGATAATTATCAAGAATTTATGAGTAGGAATTTCAAGATATTTGGGACACTCTGAAGAGATCTAATGTAAGTATTCTTGGAATAGAAGTAGAAGAATTTTAATGTGAAGGTATAGCAAGCATTTTCAATAAGAATCATAGAAAAATTCCCCAAATTAGGGAAAGTGATGCCAATTCATACACAGGAGATATTTAGAATATAAAACAGTTAATAATCTAAAATAAATTCCTTTTTTCATATTGTAATTAAACTACTAGCTACACAAATTAAAGAAAATATATTGAAAGGAGAAAATATAATAAACCTAATAACCTATAAAGGCAAGGCCATCATAATATTAACATATTTCTCAACAAAAAGTTTAAAAGCCAGAAGAGCTTATCAAGATGTATTTTGAGTTCTGAAAAATAACAAATACGCTCCTTGGGTATGATATCCAGCACAGCTATCATAATTGAAACAGAAAGAAAAACCTGTCATTATTAAACAGGTTAATGAAATGCATGACCACTATGCCAGCTTTCCAGGTAATACCTGAAGGAATATATTGAACTGAAGAGAAGGAAAAAAATCACATAAATGAAACCACAGATAAGAATAAGAAAAAAAAGTGTCCTGCTAGAATAATTAATGCAATGGAGGAAGAGAAAAACATTGAGACCTATAAAATCAACAAGAATGACAGGAATTAACATAATTTTTAATAATGATAACTCTGAATATCAATGGTCTCAAATCTCCAACCAAAAGACACAGACTAACAGAATAAAGGACAAAGTCCTTCTCTTTGTTGTGTCTAGGAAACTCACTTCTTCCTACGGGGAGAGAACAGCGAACCCGGAATGGATCACTTGTGCAATGGAGGAGCCAAAGCCTGGGAGAGGCAATCAACGGCTTTTAAATTCGGCCAAGTATTCCACTTAGATATGGGGAGCCCTTAACTGGAACTGAGGACTTATTCTCTGGGAGCCGGACTCTTAGGCCCCCAAGGAGAGATGCACTATGCCAGCGATTGACGATTGAAGGAGAAGCTACTAAAAATAGAATCTAGCCAATTCAGAAAAGTGTATCTCAGTTAGCCTATACTGATCTCACTCTCTGATGGAGATTCTGTTTGTATCTTTTAGAATACAGCAAGAGAGTGGCCGCTCATCCAACTCTACCAACCAACCGCAGGCTGATAGTTGACATCCTGGCAAGAGATGAGCCACCCCAAACATACCATGGAGATCCATATGGAACCCCACAGAGAATGATTGGATGAACAAGTGATCCATATTGACAGCCAATCAGTCAACACAGGATAAGGCAGTGAGACAGACACCAATGATTTTCCACAAAACCTAATCCAGAAGTACAGAGACCCCTAAGATCTCAACAATAAAACAGCCTTAACACTCACCCACCACGACTCAGGGAAATGAGTGGAAGAGGGGGCAGAAAGATTGAGAGCCTTGGTGGAGGAGATTATCCAAAGTCATGGCTGCCCTCAGTAGCAACTCTCTAAGGCCAGCAGAACCGGGCTGTCTCCTAGGCTATCCATGGTCCCCTGCCCCAAGGACTGATCCAGATGGCCCACTGAGGTGGATATCCAGCTGATCAGGGATGGGGAAGAGGGGTATTGGGGAATGGGAGATAGCAACTTATTATCTGCCTATTGAATAATGTAATTCATTATGGACAATTAAAAATAAATTAATAATAATAATAAAAAAAGAAATCTTGCTATTTGCCAAACTATGAATTATACTGATGAACATTATACTAGGTGAAATAATCCAGACACGGAAAGAAGCTATTGTATGATCTCACTTAATATGTCATATAAACAAAGTAAAGAGTCAAATGTGCAGAGATAGAACAGGAAGGCATGGTTACAAGGGTGGAGGGAGAGGAGATGAGAGTGTGAAAATCAAGGATACAAAGGAAGCAGGGATGTAGGAGAACAAGTTCAGAGAGCTCAGTACAGCACGAGGTTCAGGAAGCATAGTGTGCACTGTGCTTGGAACATTTTGTTAAATAAGTGATTGTTAGTTTCCCTACACACACACACACACACACACACACACACACACACACACACACACACACACAAAGAAAACTATGTGAGACCTGGATGTGGTGACACACAGCTGTAACTGAAGCAATCAAGAGACTGAGGCCATATAGCTATATAGAGATGCAGTCTGATAAAACAAAGAAAAGATAATTGTGTGTTAATGGCTTTATTATGGTCATCATTTTACTCTTTCTTTATATCCCTTAATTTCAGATTATTAACCCTAAATGTACACAATAAAATTTATTTTAAGAACGGTCAAAAAAAAAAAAAACAGAAAAGAAACTCACTTCTCCATAAGAGATACTACCTTAGGGAGAAAGCTAGCAAATGAGCCTACGAAAGAAGCAGGTGTTGCTGTTCTAATAGCTGACAAGATAAACTTCAACCCAATCTTATTCAAGAGAGATAAAGAAGACTTTCTGGTTTTATACACTGACTTTATCTTATTAAAGGAACAATCCACAAGGCATTACAATTCTAAGCACATATGCTCCACACATGGGTGCATCCAATTTCATTAAACTCTACTAGATGTAAAGTAAGAGATTAATACATGCACAGTAGTACTAGATGATTTCAAGTGGACTAAATATATATATATATATATATATATATATATATATATATATATATATATATAATGTTGTATACAAATTAAACAGAAAATATATTCTTTTCAGCAGCACAAGACACTGTTTCTAAAATAATTCAAATATGTGGGCTCAAAGCAATCTTAACAAAACAAAAATTGAAATAATTCCTTGTATTAGATGTTATTACAATGAGATAAAACTACTTATCAATAGCAATAAAGACTGTAGAGTACACATAATCTCATGGAAATTAACATACTATTGAATGATGAATGGGCAATGGAAGAAATTAAGAGAGAAAAATTTTAAAAATCTAGAATTAAATGACAATGTAATCATAACTTACCAAAAGCTTTAAGATATAATGAAGACAGATCTAATAAGGCAATTTATAGGTTTAAGTTTTAAGTGCTTACATTAAGAAATTAGAGAGATCTCAAATAAATAACTCAGTGATACACCTTAAGCCTTGGGGGGTACCAAAAATCTGTAGATGGAAAGATAAGGGTAGAAAGGAATAAAAAAACTAATGAAACAAAGAGGCAACAAAAGAATTAATGAAACTAGGAGTTGGTACTGTGAAAAGATAAACATGATTGGCAACCCCTGGGAGAAACTAACCTAATGGAAGAGAGAAGAGCCAAATTATTAAAATTATAGCTGAAGGTCCAGTTACAACAGATATACCAATAAACTCAGAAAATCGCAAGAACACACATTAAAATGCATGTTTCACCAAGTTTAAAAAAATATGACAAATGGGCTGGAGAGATTGCTCAGCGGTTAAGGCACTTGTCTCCAGCACCTATGGCCCTGGGTTCAATTCCCCAGGACCCACATGAGCCAGACCCACTAGATGGTGACCCTGGTTCTCTCTCTCTCTCTCTCTCTCTCTCTCTCTCTCTCTCTCTCTCTCTCTCTCTCTCTCTCATCTCTATCTCTCTGCTTAAAATGAATAAATAAAATATTTTTAAAATATGACAAATGTCCTTCATGTACAGAGACACAAAAATACACCAAAAGACTTACTTTCAAATCAAATACAAGAACACATTTAGAAGATCTTTCACTTAGGTCAGGTGGGTTTGATACCAGTGATATAAGGATGGCTTACTATATGCAGATAAATAAATAAATAAATAAATAAATAAAATAAATGTAATACACCATGTAAACACTGACAAAAATCACTTGATCATCTTAATAGATGCAGAAAAAGAATTTGACAAAATCAAACATCTTTTCATGATAAAAGTCCTGAAGAAATATGGAACGGATCATACCTCAACGTAATAAAGTCTATAAATGGCAAGCTTATAACCAACATTATACTAAACTAGTGACATTGCCACAAAAACCAAAAATAAGAAACAGTGTCCATTTTTCCCTTCTTGTACTATAACATACTATAATTTTTAGCTGAAGAAGTAAGACATAAGAAGCAAATAAATGGGATACAAATATAAAAATAAATCAAATCATCTTGATCTCCAGATATGATTGCATGCCCAAGGGACCCTAAAGATACTACCAAAAAAAAAAAAAAAACTTTTATAGCGCATAAATACTTTCAGCAAAGTAACAGAATACAAATTAATACACAGAAATAAATATACTTCCTATGCACCAATAACAAATGTGCTGAGGATGAAACCAGGAAAACTCCCATACACAAGTGCCTCATAAAAGGAAACACTGGGACTAACCTAACAATGAATTGAAGGATCTCTACAATGAAAACTTGAAAACATTAAAGAGGGAAATTTAGGAAGACACTAAATAATAGAAAGACATCTCATGATTATAGATTGGAAGTAATATCCTGAACATGCTATTTTACCAAAAGCAATCTACAGATTCAGTGAAACCCTCATCAAAATTCCTATGGCATTCTTCACTAAAATAGAAATATCATTCCTAAAATAAAATCACAAAATACCTCAAATTGCCAATGTAATCCTGAGCAACAAAAATACAGCTTTGTAGGTACCATCACACATGATTTAATTTATATTGAAGAGCCATAGAAACAAAATCACCATGGTAGCCAGGCATGGTGGTGGATGCCTTTAATTCAGCACTCAGGAGGTTGAGGTAGGAGGATTGCTGTGAGTTTGAGGCTAGCCTGAGATGACATAGTGAATTCCAAACCAAAAAAAAAACAAAACAAAATCACCACTCTACTGGCACAAAATAGGCATGTGGGTCAAAGAAAGAGCAGATAGGATCCAGATGTAAATCCAGGAAGTTTCAGCCATAATAAGATTTTGACAAAATGACAAAAAAATTCACTGGAGAAAATCACCCTCTTTAACAAATAATGTTGAGAAAACTGGATATCAATATGTAGAATGAAACCAGTTCCTTACCTCTCTTTATTCACAGGAATCAATTCCAAATAGATGAAATACCTTAATATCTGACCTGAAACTCTAAAACTGCTAGAAGAAAGAGATGGCATGTCACTTCAACATATAGGCATAGGCAAGGACTTTCTAAATAAAACTCTAGTCACTCAGGTAATAGGGCCACTAATCAACCAATAGGGCCTCAAGAAATTAGAAAGCATTTGTACAGCAAAGTAGCCTTGTAAACAATCAAAGAGATACGACAGAGGATTACTATCTAGGATATACAAAGAATGCATAAAAATTAAAGGAAAAAAATCAAACAATCCAACAAAAATGGACTGAATAGAGAGTTCACATAGGAAGAAATACAAATGACCAATGAATATATTTTAAATGGGTAGAGTCCTCTGCATTCAGGAAAATGCCAATTAGAATTACTTTGAGATTCCATCTTACTCCAGTCTATAACCTAGAAATGAAATGTTAGTATCGTGATTCCCCATAAACTATGTGTTCTGAATGTTTGATCCCCCGTGCCAGTGTTTGGCACACTCTCCTGCTGCTGTTGTCTACCTGATGATGGCCAGGAGGTGATGTCCAGGCTCTGTTCACACCAGTTTTCCCTGCCATCATGGAGCATCTCTTCAAGTCTATAAACCATAATAAACCCTTTCCTCCCATAAGCTACTTTTGGTCAGGTGCTTTGTGCCAGCAACATGAAGGTAACTAAAAGCTAGTGAGCATGTGAGAAAGAGAAGTCCTTGTACATTGTTGGAGGGAATATAAATTGGTGCAGCCATTATGCATATCAGTGTGTTAGTTTCTTACACAGATTAAAAGAGAACTACCATGTGACCCAGCTATACCAGCTCTACCTCTCCTGAAGTGTCTCCATTTTACTATAGAGATATTTGCTCACCATGTTCATTGCTAGGAATCCAGCATAGATGCCCATCAACTGACTAGTGGATAATAAAGACGTGGTCCATCAATGAAGTTTTATTCAGTTATAAAGAAAAAATGAAATTATGACAATTTTAGGAAACATGGATGGAACTGGAAAAGATTACACTAAGTGAGGTAAACCAGGCTCAGAAAGTCAAACACTGCATGTTCTCTCTCATATATGGATTCAAGCTTCAAATTTTAAGTTTTTTATATTCCTTGAAGTAAAAGTCAATAGTAGGTGCCAGGAAGCTCAGAAGGAGAGATATGGAGAACTTAATGGGAGGGGATAACAGATATGTAAGCAGAGGGGCTGAAAACTGCAGATGGAAAGGCCTAAGTAGGGTCAGGGGATGGGAATAGAAGAGAGGATATGTGAGAGGAGGGTTAAACTAGAGATAATATGAGTAAGCCAGAGGGAAACACACCTCTTTGATAGTGCATTTAAAAAATGATATAAATTTATATCATTTTAAAAAAGAGTTTGGGCAGAAGCACCTCCCCAGGTATGGGTAATGCTGCATTCAGAAGTCATAGGTCTTTAAATAAAATTTACCATGTGTTGTTGGTCAGTTTTCTAGTTGCTGCGCAGAAAGAACTCAAACAAAGCAGCTTGTGGAGGAATGGATTTATTTGGCTTATGGACTCCAGGGGAGACTCCATCCTGGCAGGGAAAACGATGGCATGAGCAGAGGGCTGGACATCACCTCTGCCACAGCACTGGAAACAGTGGCAGGAAGGTGTGCCAAACACTGGCAAGGGGAAGCTGGCTTATAACCCCATAAGCCCACCCCCAACAACACAGCTCCATAGATGTTGTAAAAGCAAAACTGCCATCAGCTGAGGATTGATTACCCAGAACACATTCATATGTTTGTGGGGAACACCTGGATCAAACCATGACACCATGCAAGGCAAGAGATAGTTGTTGGTGGGTAGAAGAACCCCAAGCCTCTCAAAACAATACAGGTTATTGTTAAAGTTCTCGGTTGCCCACAAGAACTAGATGGTAATTCCCTATTTCTTAAGACATCTTATGTTTCAGCCACAGAACACAGAGAAATCAGGTCAGAACCAAGCTAGAAGAGTTCTCTTTTGCTGACTCCCTGTGATAGTGCTAAAAATTGCTGTATAGCCAGCTAAGGGAGGAAAGTCATGGGATTTTTGAGCTATCCATGGACTTTGTAAGCTGCACCACTGGCCAGAAAGGCAAGGTGTTCTTATTATTTCAATAGTAGCATTACTGTTATAGGGGTAACTAACAGCTTTCTCATTGGATTAGAGGTCTGCTCCACAGGAGGGAATACATACATACAAACTTCTTCCAAAGCTTATGGCTGGGAAGGGCACAAGCACTACCATAAGAAGCTCCTACTGTTATTTGGCTAAATGGATATATTATACCCATCAAATTGCCATCTTAATAGTTACAATTATGTCCAGATATGAATGGCACTCTCATTTTTGGTTATAGCATCTTCCCTTTTAAGATTCAAGAGACTACTGGAATGAAACAATACATATGAAATTGCTGAGAAGTGAGAGTTGAGTGTCCAGCACTAAATAAAATATTTTTTTTCACACTCTCCGAGACTCATGGACCGTTGCAGAAGAGAAGGAAGAAAGAATGCCAGATCGAAAGGATGGAGAGGAGAGCTTTGAAATGTAATATTTGAGCATAAATTGCTGATCACATTTATGACCTGAAAATGGCTGATGCTACCATCCCAAGACTTGCATGATAAAAGGGCCAAAAATCACATGGGGGAGTTACCAGTTGGAAAGATTGGGGTTCAGTGGAGCAGGATGGGGAGGGGTTACAAAGAATGATGCTGGGAGATGGTTATGATCAGGAAACAGTGTGAATATGTGTAGTACTTGTCAATAAACCTTTTTTTGTTTTTGTTTTTTGAAATAGGATCTCGCTTTAGCCCAGCCTGACCTGGGTAGTCTCAGGGTGGTCTCAAACCCATGGCAATCCTTCTTGTACCTCTGCCCTTCCAGAGCTGGGATTAAAGGTATGTGCCACCACACCCAGATATTAAAAGATTTTTAAACATGAAAGAAATAGTTATCCATTTACAACTTCAATAAGAAATTTAGCAAATGTTGGCAATACTTTAGAACTCTCTGAGATCACACAACTCTCTACAGGGGAGCCTGGCTTCAATTAGTGCAGAAATGTGGAAAGGCCATGAAGTAAAGGGAGAATTTTCAGATGACTAGTTTTTGTCTTTACAATTATTTCCGCCTCTACTATGTTTAGAAAGGAGAGTGGGAAGGGAAGAAAGGCATGTAAAATATAAACAGAACAGGAAGTGCCATCGCTCTCCATGGACAAATGCACAATGAAAAACGTTCTTATTGCTCTTCATTGAAAGCTTGTACACATTCTCAGATCCAATTTTCTTCTGCAGTGCTCCATCAGCGTCTCAAGCAATTTGTCAAATTTATTTCTTAATGATGAGATTAAAATATATTTAAATCCACAGTGATAATGCACAAGAAATAAATTGACATGAAAGAATCAGGTTAACATTTCTAATTATTTATTTTATGTTATTGCTATGATGGCATTAGAGTTACAGAATTTAAAGGAAGAACAAAAGCTACATAGGTCAGAAGACTATATTAAGAGATGAGATGCATATGGATAAAATCACATTATTAAACCTCAGCTTAGTGAAGTATTAGCAATAATTTTTGATTCTGGTAAAGGCCATTTAATAAATACTTCAGGAAACTCCAACAATGCTCTGAAATATAACAGTGGATTTTCTTCACAAAAGAGTTCTCTCATTAGCAGACTTTTTATAACAATGTAATTAGCTTCTCCCTCTATAGAGCTTTAAAATGGCAATTTTATTTAATGTGTTTTCAAGGGCTGAAGAGATAGCTTAGCAGTTAAGATGCTTGGTTACAAGGCCTATTGAGTGGGGTTTAATTCCCCAGTACTCACATACAACCAGGTACACAAAGTGACACCTGCATCTAGAATTCATTTGCAGTGGTTAGAAGCCCTGGTCTGCCCATTCTCCCTCTCCCTCTCCCTCTCTCTCTCTCTCTCTCTCTCTCCTCTACATCTCTCTATTTTTGCAAATAAATAAATGACATAAAAATAAGTTTAAAAAGTATTCTCAGTTTTCCATTTTAGCATAAATAATGCAATCTACTAAGTATCAAGTTGTAGTTAGGAGAATTCTCACACAATTACATTATTATACAAACCACAGTAACTGAATAATTTACCACAAAACAGTAAAAATGTATTTTTCATCTTTTCAAACATAGAGTGATTTTTATTTTTGCTAATTTCACTTAAATCAGTGGTGGGTTAGTGTCACTTACAGTGATATTATATCTTTATAGACATGATATTATTTTTAAAAATATTTATTTGTTTGAGAGGGAAGGAGAGGAGAGTGAGAGAGGAGAGAGAAATAGAGAATGAGTATGGGCATTTCAGGGTCTCCTGCCACTGTAGACAAATTGCAAACACATGTGTCACTTTGTATATCTGGCTTTACATGGGTACTGGCGAATTGAATTTGAGCAGCAGATACCAAAACCTGTTTTATTTACGTGTTTAGCTATAAAAAAAATCATTATCACGAACTTAAGTAACATAAAAAAAATTGAATTTGCTAGGTTACATTTTGGTTGGACAGAAGTGTGAAACAAGTCCTACTGAAGTTCCAAAAGCAGCAAGCTGCTTTAATTCCTCAGAACAGAGCATTTCCCTCCCTTTTTAGCTTCTCAGAGCTGTTTTGCAGACCTTGCTATTCTATTTGGCAGTTTGAACATAAAATATTCACATTTTGAATCCCAGTTAGTGGAGCTGTTTGGGCAGGTTGTAGAACCTTGAGGCAGTGGGGCCTTGCTGGAGGAAGTATGTCACCAGGGTGGGCACTGAGCTATGACAGCCTCCCCCTGCTTGATGTCTTCTTGATGTCTACTTCCTGCCTGGAGATGGGTTGAAAAGAGGCTGATTTCCTGGTCCTGCCAAGCTTTCCCTGCCATGATCGACTTTACTCTCTGGAACTGTAAGAAGCCAAAATAAATGCTTTCCTTCCCAAAGTCACTTCTGGTGGGGTATTTTGTCAAGGAATGAGAAAGTAACTGATATTGAAAATTGGTACTGAGAAGTGGGACCATAGCTGTGATAACTGTGACCCCGTGGTTCTTAATGTTTTGGTACTTGTTTGTAGGAGGAATATGGAAGAATTCGGAACTTTGGAATAAGAAGCCTTACAAAGTAGTAAGCAGCACTTAATGGGTGTTCTGGTGGGAGTCTTGGAGACTAGCAGTTTGAGGGAAATGTGGGTGTGAAGTCTCAGACAGATCATGATGAAGTTTCACAGAGGATAAAACATCCTATTGGGAACTGGGCTAAATGCACTTCATGTGATACTCTGGAAAAGAATCTGGCTACGTTTTGTCTAGGTCCTGAGAACGTGAGCAAAACTGAATTAAGAAAATAGTGGATTGATGGGCTGAGTGGAATATATTTCAAAACAGAAGAGCATTGAAGCAGTGATGTGGATTCCCAAAATACTTGATTCAGATTTATAGTGAAAGACAAAAAAAAAAATAAATAAACCAGAACTGGAAGATAAGAAAAATGTGGTTTGACAGGTCAAGTAATGTGAACAAGTTTAAAATCCTAGAGCCAAAGACTGCAGCGACTTTGACAATGATTTTCACAGAGACCACTACCATTAAGTATAAGGCAACTGCTCTGTACTGAGATAACAGGAAAGAAACCCTGAGAGCAAGACTCAGTCTGTTGAAGTCTCAAGAATGTGAATTCATTCATTAGAAAGAAAATGGCCTGAAGTGAGAATGAAGGAGTTCTTAAAAGTCAGCCTACAGAGACCTCTAGAAATGTGGTCCAAGGCTAGGCTTCATTCCAATCTGAGAGCAGAACTTCACAGCATTGCCCATGTGGCACTGGTTCACCTTAATGTATTCTTGTTTAAGCACAATTAATATTGCAGAATTTGTAATATGTGATTTTTAAATAAATGTTCACATCTTAAAGGGCTTCAACAATAAAATACTATTTAGATGGGTATGAATAAAATTATTTTAAGAACTAAATAACTCCAATAGTCATGATAAATTTAAATACCTTAGTAAGCAAAGTAAGATAACCATTGGATATTCTTATTACCTATAGTTCCTTCTCCAATAAGATGAAGCTTTTCTCTCTATTTCCTGCCTGCTGGTGTGACTATGTGACACTGGCTTCCTGTTCTTGCCATGCTTCCCTACCAATATGAACTCTTCCTTCTGTAACTGCAAGCTGATATAAATCCTTTCCTTTGGGTATCTAGGGTATCTTGTTCCAGAAATGAAAAAGAAACTGACACAATGTATTTCATATGAACTATGGCATTTCTCTTTTCCTATGCTTCAACTTCATGTGTTCTTGGTCACATAGTTTACATGCTTACCTTCTCTCTCTGTCTCTGTCTCTGTCTCTCTCTGTCTCTGTCTCTCTCTGTCTCTGTCTCTGTCTCTCTCTCTTCCTGAATCATATGATTAGGCTTCATAGATCTGGCAAGTTCAGGATAATGTCCCCTTTACTCTCAACATCCTCAATCATTAAGTGACAAGTGCCTTTCTGCATATATGGTGACATATTCCTAGGTACTAGGAATTCGAGTGTATACATATCTTTGGAAATAATTAACCCACACATTGAAATCCAAATTGCAAGGATCCACATGTTAGGGGTATGTGCTTAATAAATTTCACCTTAATATAGTCCTGTTTAAAGATAATTATTTTTGCAGAATTTGTACTGTTTTATTTTTAGTCAATGATCACATCTTAAAGGGCTTTGACAACAAAAAAAATATTTAGATAGGTAAGAATAAATTATATTAAGAACTAAATAATACATAGTGATATGAAAATTTAAAATGACCATAGGATGTTATTATCACCTCCAGTTCCTTCTTTAATAAGATGAAGCATAGTTTTTGTATCATACTTCATTTAATGTTAAAATCAGAGCCTATAAGTTACTAATGAGTACACTAAAAACTACTAAAAGAAGGCAAATTGGCTTTACCTTCCTTTACCACTTACTGAAGTTTCTCTTTAAGTAGGACAGCTTTCTTCAAATTCCTCAATTTGAATTTGTTTATATTTTTCTGGTATGAGAGTATTTGACTTATAACTATTATGATTTAGTACTCATGTTTACTTTTATGTAAGAAATAGCTAATAAAATGTGTTTTTCTTAAGCTGATAAAATCAGGCAACAAAACCCATATGCCATGATAGTGATTTTATTATACATGTTTCAAATTCCAACTCTACACTCACATTTACTGTTCAAGAATCACCAGATATATAAATATAATTTAAGAGACACTTGTGGGTTTGACCTCCTTTGTCCTTCATTTAACAGCAAATTCTATGCTTGGGAAAATTAACCACTGTTGAAAATGTGTTTTCTAAATAGCGCAAGGTTTCTGTTTAAATTGTCCTCATGGAAAAGTTCTTCATGATGACAAGTCACAATATATTAGTCACATAGTCTGACTTATACTTTAATGCTTCAAATACCAATAAAAATCAGTCTAGTGAAATAAAGAGAAAGATTTTTATCACCTGAGTTATCAAAAACTGGGAGAAAGGGACCCGTAATGGAAAAGAAAGGGCCCAGCATTCCTGCACTGCATAGGAATGCAGTCAGTCCCTTACAACCCAACATGGCTCTCTGAAGCCTATTGTTACTCTGCTTGTGTGGTAGTTTGAATAATGTCCCCCCAAAAAATTCAGCATTTATTAAAATCATTAATTGTCTCCAGATTTCTGGCTGGAGGAAGCTTCACTTTGGTCTAGCCTCCTGGGGACTGACCCTTTCTAATTTGGATGCAAAATACTAGGGATAGATATACAAAAGAAGAGCCAGAACCGATCTGGAGTTCTGCATTTTGTAAATTACAGTGTGCTTGCTTGCTTGTTTCTGGAGGTACTGTCTCTGTCTCTCTCTCTGTTTGCTTCTGTGAAAGCAGGGCCAGCCTATTTCCTTAACTTTCCTTGGATCTGTTCAATAAATACTTTTCCTCCCCATAATCGTGCTTGGTTTTGGAGATTCATACCAGCACCATTTGACTGATACGACAGCTTGTCTCGATGAATTCTTGTAGGAATTACTTTCACAGATGGGATAATTAAATCACAATCAACAAATTAACATGAGAAGCAGAATGCAGCAATTGTCTTAGGTACACACTATGTAAAAACGAATGTCTACAGTTATGGTTCTTGTTGTCCTCTTCTCTAATTTTCCTAGGGCAATGTAATTACTCCCTAGAACAAATCTTCTGATTGTTGAGACTCAAAATCATTCGTTGTTAATTCCATGATGTCAAAGAAATATTTTAAACTACTCCAGAGAATGGAAAGAATATTGTTCAGGAAAACATGCAAAATGAGTTCTGGCTGAACTTCCTATCTCTTACAAAGTAGTAAAATCAGGATCCACAGTGGTGCTTATAAAGAAATGCTCTTCAAGGAATCATTACACTCAAACTGGGGATTTTCATGCATGCCTATAATGCCAGGGGCAAAGGGATCAGAGTTTGAATTCCTCCTTAGTTATATAGTGAGTTTGAGGCCACCCTCGGCTATTTTAGATCTTCTTAAAAAAGAAAGAAATTTAGTAAAGAGTCAGTGAAATGGGGATTGGGATTGAGTGAAATCTGTATATTACTTTCCATACTATAACTATTTCCATAATAATTTTGTTGAGAATTTTAATATATGAACATATAAAAATTGGATCATGCTCCCAGTTTTTTTGGCACTTTTGGTCCTCTCTCCCCTGCTCCCCCCCACCTCCCTTCAAAACCCTCTGATTTTGTGTCTCCTTACATTTGTTCTCCCCTGTCTTCCATGTCAAAATGTTAAACTCAAGAACTGTGGCGGTCTTGTGCAGGCATCAGTAACCACTATGAGGCCCGTGAATGAACCAGCCATTCATCTTGTGAGGCCAATGCATGCATATGCACCCTGTGGCTCTTACATTCTTTCTGTCCCCCTGTTCCACATGGTTTCCTAAGCCTTAGAGGGTATTGAAATAATTTCCTTTGGTATTGTTGCAGTCAGCTTTCTAGTTGCTGCGCAGAAAGAACCCAAACAAAAGTGGCTTGTGGAAGAATGGGTGTATTTGGCTTACGGACTCTAAGGGAGACTCCATCCTGGCAGGGAAAACAATGGCATGAGCAGAGGGCTGGACATCACCTCTGCCACAGCACTACAATGGCAGGAAGGTGTGCCAAACACTGGCAAGGGGAAGCTGGTTTTTAACCCCATAAGCCAGTCCCCAACAACACAGCTCTAGTGAGGTTCTAATTCCCAAACTACCATCAGCTGAGGATCAATCACTGAGAACACATTGATTTGTTTGTGGGGGGCACCTGGATAAAACCATGACAGGTATTGACCTATCAACAACCTGTTTTCTATTTTGAAGACTTTGATTCTCCTCAGTGTCTGCCACCATCTCCATTGAGGTTTTTCAGGCTAGCAGTGAGAGCAAGTAGATGAGAGAGAAGAATTGTCCAGTGCTAAACCCTGGGATTTGTCTTGTCATTTTCATGAGTCTTGTGTCTTCCAGGTATTTACTTTCATCTGTAAAAAGAAGACTCTCCAACCAAAAGTGAGAACAGCACTAACCGAATGGGTTAAACATATACCTTTATAAAGCTGTTTAATGAATATAGCATCTCCTTAGCAAAGGAACAGTGACATCTTCCAACAGGGATCCCTGAACCTCCCAGGCACAGGGTTTTGAGTTGATTTGCATTTACCAGACATGATTTTCCTCCCACTGTATGGGATCTTTTATCCAATCAAATTGATTACCTCCATAATCTAGTTAAGGGGACTTGTCTCCTTTTCAATTTTATGATATAACTTGAAAAACAGTAGCTTCAGGTTGTTGAACTCAGCTTCTGCATTGCTAACATAAAGAACCAGAACAAAAGCACTTTGTAGGAGAAATGGGTTTATTTTGGCTTAAAGACTCAGGAGCAACTCCATGATGGCAGGGGAAACCTTGTCATGAGCTTTACATCACTTCTTGGCCAACATCAGGAGTACAGCAGCAACAGAAGAGTCATGGGCAAGGGGAAACTGGCTATAACATCTATAAGGCCGCTTCCAACAAGGTTCTACTTCCCAGATTGCCAATAGTTGGGGATCAAGCATTTAGAGCACATAAGTTTATGGGGGACACCTCAATCAAACTATCACACAGGTCTT
Source organism: Zapus hudsonius (assembly GCA_004024765.1). Lineage (NCBI taxonomy): Eukaryota > Metazoa > Chordata > Mammalia > Rodentia > Dipodidae > Zapus > Zapus hudsonius. The sequence goes on along the minus strand of PVHP010015689.1, from coordinate 19,536 downwards.
CTGTAAAGCTCTGGATTTCAGTAGTGAATACATCTGGGTCTGAGTTTTTGTTGGTTGGGGGATTTTCAATCACAGCTTTAATGTTAATATTTATTGCAGCTCAATTTAAATATTTTATCTTTTCTGGGCTGAACTGTGATAATTCATATGTGTTCAGAAATTAATCTATTTCTGAAAAACGTCCTAGTTTAGTAGAATATAGGTTTTTGAAATATATCTTATATTCTTCCCAGTTTCATTTGAGTCTGCTGAATTATCTTCCTCTTTCATCTGTAATCTTTCTTTTGGTTAATTTGCCGAGAGGTTTGACAATTTTGTTTATCTTTCCAAAGAATGAGCTCATTCTTTTTTTAACTTTAAAATTTTTTTTCTTTATATCTAATTCATTGATTTCAGTCCTGATCTTAACTATTTCTTTCTGTGTGGAACTTTTGAGTTTGGATGGTTTGTCAGGACCTTCAAAAGGCTTGCTAAATTGTTTATTTAAAATCTCTATTTTTTTGTAATTTAAGTATTTATAGCTTTAAACTTTTCTCTTAGAACTCACATTATTGCGTTATATAGGGTTTGGTATAGTATGTTTCATTTTAATTCAGTTTTAGGAATTTAAAAAAATCTTTCTCAATTTCTTCAATGACTCATTACTTGTTCAGTAGCTTGTGGTTCACTCTCCTGGAGCTAATGTATTTTCTGTTGTTTCTCTTATTACTTTTTAGCTTTTTTATATTGTGGTTGGGTATGATAGAAAGGGTTATATCAATTTTCCTGAGTTTCTGGGGACTTGCATTGTGTCCTAATATGTGGTCCATTTTAGAGAAGGTTCAGTGAGCTGTTGGGAAGAATGTGTAGTTTGTAGAGTTTGGAAGAAATGTCTTCATCATGTCTGTTAAGTCCATCTGATATGGTGTCATTTGGCTTCATTTTTCCTCTATTTTCTGTTTAGATACTATGTCTATTGACAATAGTATTGATATTCTGTCCTCCACATGGTCTTTCCTATTTGTATTGCTTTTGGGGCTGCTTTTTAGTTGAGGTATTTCATTTTTTATTCATATTGGTTGTTCTTCAGGTTTTCTATCTCTTTATTGAGTTCTGCTTCCATTTTTAAAGTTTTATTTCTATTGCATTCAGTCAACTGTGTTGTGCTGGAATCCATTCAGGTGTTTCTTCATATCCTCTTTGAATTTATTCATATTTTTCTAGTGAGTTCCTTTAGTTACATAACATAAATAGGAGACGGAGGAATTGCTGCCCCAAACTCATGCTTAAGTGTCATGGCACAGTGCATCAAGAAAGCCTATGCATAAAATTATTAAAAGTACTTAATGACATGTAAATCATTGAGACTGTGAATATGGGGGCTGACAAACTAGCTCAGTTGGTAAAGTGAGGGCCTCACAAGCAAAAGAAGCTGAGTTTAACCCCGAGAGTCCCAGAACATAAAAATGCTAGATATGGTGACATGTTCTTATAACCCAATTACTGGTAAAGTTGAGACAGAAATATTACTGGGGCTCACTGACTGGACAACATAGCAAACTTGGCAAGCAAGCTTCAGGTCCATGATAAATACTGTCTCAAAAAGAGTGAACAGTATTCCTGAGGAACTGAAGTTGTTCCATGGTCTCCACATGCACACACATTCATGTGCATCTTCACACATCCAAACACAAACACAGACTTGCACATTACATGTATGCAAACACAGAGAGACATACTGAATTTCACAGTGGCCAAGGGATCATTATCCCATCCAATCATCATCAATTCCAAGAATTCTTGAAAATTGTTGTTGCTCACAGTGGTGACACTATTTATTTTCAGAAGTAAGATGGTTAGGTTGACACCAAATATTTAAGATAATTATGAGTTGTGACATGTTAATGCGTCATTTCTGGTATCTGAAACATTTGTGGCAGAACTTGATGATATAAACTGGCTTACAGGTTTAGTATTTTCATAGATTTAACCACTTATTAAATGAGTTAAACAAACATTCATCTTTCAAGGTGAAAACAAAGTTATTAAGAAAATATTAAGCCATAATAGCATTCAAATGCAACTGAAATCATGCTGAACTCAAACTAAAACATACAATTTTATACATTTAAACTTACTGACTAAACACAGTTCTATGAACAGTGGAAATATATGCAGCTTTGTCTAGTGATTTCATAATGGTTTCTAATATATCTTGGTGTTTTTGTGATTCCATGATCAGTCAACATAAATATGTTGTCTGGCAACCTTCAAGTGGAAATTACAAATGACAGTTAACATTCAAGTTAAATAAAAAATATGTCTCTTTTGTAAACTAAACATTCTCCCTGCTTTTGTCTACTTCCTCCCCTGGAAGTACATCTTTCACTGTATCTGCCTCTACTACTATCATCACACTTTTGTTCAATTCCTTCTTCCTGGACACAAGTACCTTGAAATCCTAACAGGTATCCACTGAATCCTATATCTTCCAGTAACAAAACAACAGATTTTCTGTGTATACATGGCCTTCCATTGGAAAATATTCCATAGAAAATTTTGATAGTCAACATGGAAATATCAGTTCTTGTCTTCAAACTTTCAAAATAGTTGTATCTTGTGAAATGCTTATGGCTAAACTGAAATAAGTACACATTTACTGTTCCAGAAGTTCTAGGTCTATTAAGTGTTATAATAAATCTACTCTGCCTATATTCCACAAGTGTAGTAACAAAGCCATGATATTAGTATATCTGTTTTCAGCATAGGTCATTGAAGATTTTAAGCCCATTGTTACATGCACTGTTTAGAGAACACAGTTCACCCTTCAAGATGTAATTAATAATGTCTATGATTCCTGGGTGAAGAAAATCAAATTTTGATATTAGGATGAGCTTCAAGGTTGACTCTACTCCTGATGGAAAATTTGGCAATGTCAATGTTTTGGTGAAGGAAATAGCTGCAGATACAGTGTTAATAAACAAAACAGTTACAGGGGATCCTATAGGTGTGGTTAATATCACTGAATATTAACAAAACTAATGGGCGTGGAGTTGCTTTCCTATAGATGAAGAGAAAACTGTCTTATTGAGATGTAATCTACTCTTGATATATATTCTGTGGACATTATTGAAATGACAGTAAAAACAAAGAACACTTCATGAATATAACTGTCAAGCAGCATCAGGAATTGGGAGAATTGACTGCAATATGGAGAGAATTTCTGTGGTTGGGGAAAACAATCAAACAACATTTTCTGCTTGTGAAATCTTCAAGGATAGAATCAATGGATATGTAAATGTTTACTGTCTGAAGAATTTGCTGCAGTCACCCAGTCTTCCTAAACCATGACTCGGATCAGAGATCTGCCATCAATACTGAGGTAAATGAGTCCAGCTTACCAAAAGCTCACAAAGGAGAATTGGAATTTTTTAAGCAATGCAGCAGTTTTGGTTAAGAAATGTACAACATGGACATATTACTAGTATACAGTTACTAGAATATATTATAGTCTTAATATAAAATTTATATATCATAGAAACCAAAATACTGCTGTGACTCTGTTTAAGATATACACTTTTGTGGTAGTCTAGAACTCATTCTATCATGTGCTGGTATAACAGAATACCTGGGAGTGAATAACCTATAAAGTATATAACTATACTGTCAAACATTTTGGGAGTCTGAGAAATCTCTGCTTTAGGATGGTAACCACCAGGAAAAGATTGCTAAATGGGAGGGTATTGGCCCTCCTATGACAGAAGAAAAGAAGAGAAAGAACTCATTCACCTAATCTTTGACAGTAATTCTATCCCGTTCATGAAAGGAGAGCTCTCTTGACCTGAACTCTACCCATAAGTACCCACTTCTTACCATTGTTGCTTCAGAAATTGTAGCAACAGCTGACTTTTAGAAGAAATAAAAGATGTAAAGCATAGCAGATGACACTTGTCACTGGTGGTCCTCTTGTGAATCCTTCAATTTATGGGCTCTGACATGTCAAGGTAGATGTCTGAGTGACTTTAACCAAAGGACATCCTTCTATGTTCCTGAGAGAACCTCTAAGTAAAGCTTTCACTTATATAGTATCACAAATGATACCTTGAGTAGAAAGCAGGAAAGCCGCCTTTTTCTCTTACAAATACTAAGAGATACATGTTCAGTTGTAAAGGACAGAGTTTGAAATAAATAAAAACGTAAAAATTAATGGAAAAAGTGTTTCCATGAGCACTTAAAAACACAGGAAGACAAAAATTTACCAACCAAAGAAATGAGATGAGGAAAAAAATTATGATAATATTAGATACTAGAAGCTATACTCTCCATGAAACCAACATAATGGAACTAGTGAATATTAATACAAAGTAGAGTCAAAATGTTGCACACTGTTGCAATGGAAGGAATAAACAGGAATAGTCTGGTGAGTTAGGAGAAAGGAGACCAGCACTACAGTCAGGATGATAGTCAGTTTCAAAACATATCATACGATGTTTGAAAATCAACAAGCAATGAAGTAAATGTGTTAAAGGTATAAAAGTCACTTACTTAGGCAATAGGACAAAGGTGAAGGAAGAAGAAATGTCTACAGTTTCTTATGTTTAAAATAAGGAATTCCAAAGCCTAAGTCTGTCACTGAAAGGATATGGTAAACACTTTCAAATAAAACTAATGAAAGAGCTCTCTCTGTCTCCCTGCAAATTATATATATATATATATATATATATATATATATATATATATATATATATATATATATGTGTGTGTGTGTGTGTGTGTGTGTGTGTGTGTGTGTGTGTGTGTGTCTGAAGAGTGGGCTCAGCAGTTAAAGGTGATTGATTTCAGAGCCTGAGAGTCCAAGTTCAATTCTCTACTACCCAAGTAATGCCAGGTACACAAAATGGTGTGTGTGTCTGGAATTTCTTTGCAATGGCAGGAGGCCCTGGTGTACTCTCTTCTCTCTCTCTCTCTCTCTCTCTCTCTCTCTCTCATTCTCTTTCTCTCTACCCCTCTTTCCTTACAAATAAATAATTATTATAAAAAAGTAATGAAAGAGGATATATTAAATAATAAAGTATGTAAACTGATGCAGTATGATGATAAATTTAAAGCATATATGCATAATTATATACACTAAAAATAGCCAAGTTATGTATTAAAATTATTTATTAAAATATGTATTCAATGTATTTATTAAACTCAGTTATGCTATGTAAATAAAAATGAAAGACGACTCAAAAAAGTTGAAAATAAAAAGATGAACAAAAGCTTACATATCAGATAAATTAAATAAGTTATAGGGAGGTGATAGCCTTTTTATTAGAAGAATAATTCAGTTAAAAAAAAAACCCTACTAATCAGGCCGAGAAAGAAACTTCATGGCACCAAATGAAGCAATCTATCATATCAATTAATAATATCAAAATATTAACATGAAAAATAGAAAATACACTGGAATTACATTTATGTGCAAAGCAAGACTTTAATTCACATTTATTTTTCCTAACTAATCTAATGGTATTGTGGTCAGCTTCCTAGTTGCTGCACAGAAAGAACCCAAATAAAAGCAGCTTGTGGAGGAATGGGTTTATTTGGCTTACGGACTCGAGGGGAGACTCCATTCTGGCAGGGCAAACGATGGCATGAGCAGAGGGCTGGACATCACCTCTGCCACAACACTGGAGACAGCGGCAGGAAGGTGTGCCAAATACTGGCAAGGGGGAGCTGGTTTATAACCCCAAAAGCCCACCCCCAACAACACAGCTCTAGCGAGGTTGTAATTCCCAAACTGCCATCAGCTGAGGATCGATCTATCAGAACATATTCATTTGTTTGTGGCGGACACCTGGATCAAACCATGACAAATGGGTAAGTGGTAATTTAGGGCAAAAGCACTGATTCTTTCTGTTCAAACGATTTTAGAAAGTTAACTATATATGCAATATATGCATGACTATGTATTGTAACTATATATACAATAACTTGTAGTGACAATAATTCTGATAGTAATAGATGGCAGAAAGATCAGCATAAAAAGTGATTTGCTCTTTACAGCTTTGTTTTTAAAGTGGCACATAATTAGATGCCTTTATGATGTACACTATGATGTACACTATATATATATAGTTTCTTCACCCTCCTTGAATTGTTGCATCCCTGTCCGGAACATGCTGGCATAGAACACAGCACATGTATGCCATGTCGAATTCAAAAGGATCATACATTCAAAGAGCTTAGAAAAGAGCTATGGTTGTTATGATTATTCTAGAAATGAATATCAACTGTTGGATATGAACTAATATATTATTAGTAAAGAGCAGCAGAACTTTTGAAGATTCTAAACAATGAGAGTCAAAAAACAGATAAAATACTAAGGCTAATAGGCTATAGAGTGAATTTACCAAGGAAGACATTTCTGTTCGTATGAATGTCTCAAAATACCAAAGATAGAAACTGTATATAAAAGTGTAATGCTTAAACAAAGTATAGTCATCTGAAACAAAGAAAATAGTGTTTTAAGAGACTAGAAGTTAGATTACATGGTCCTTTCGGGATTAGACTCATATAGCACAATAAATGGATATTGACACTGCCTCAGAGAACTGAATCTCACAGCCAATGTATTTTCCAGTAACAATACACTTTGACAACTTTGTACCATGGTTCTGACTCTGTTCTCTCTGAAGATTTCAAAATTGCCTTCTACTTTTTTCTACTTTCTCTGACTTAAATGATCTCCAAGGCCATTTTGCTCATCTCAGCAAAGTTGAACACAGTTGATACATGGCCATATTGGCTGAGACAATAAGCAGAAATTCTTGAGATGTGAGAGAAAGCAACACTTCTTTAGAGCTGCCAGATAGATTTATAAAAGCTCCATGCTGTTATTGGTCAACAAAAGTGCTTTTGTTCTGCCAGAGATCAAGAACTAAGCCATCTCACAAAAGGAAAATGAAGATGTGAATTGTAGTGTGAGGTATTCAAAATGAAACGGTCCTGGTGGCAATTCCTAATATGGCTGTCTGGAGGCATTTTTACATAGTAGGACAGCTTCATTGTATGTAACTGTCTTTCTACTATAATTGACAAGAAAACCATTTCTGAATAATTAATTATTAGGGATATTTTAGGGGTATAATCATAAATTTACACAAACTGAAGCAAAATGGTATATGTAAGGGTAAAATATGTAAAAAGAATAAAGTTATACCAATAGAAAGCTGTTTCTATATGGCTAGGCACAAGAACAAAATATTGAAAATTTAGGTTTCAAAAGGATGCTGGAAAAGCTCTGAAAAAAATAATTGAGTATAAATTTTAAAGTTATAATAAGAAAAGTAACATCCTAAGTAAAAAGGCAGAAGAAAAATATACAACAAATTCATGTTGAATTCAAAAGCATAATTAGCTTTGTACTTGGTGATTATGAAATATGCTTCATTTGTCCCAGATGTAATTTTTAATTTTTCATCATGAAGAAACATGTTGATTTTAATATCAGCTATAAAAATACAAAAGTTAAAACACCTTGCTTTATAAAGAAATAAAAAAGTTAGGCTGGAGAGATGGCTCAGAGGTTAAGGCACTCGCCTTCGGTGCCTAAGGCCCTGGGTTCAATTCCCCAGGACCCACATAAGCCAGACCCACAACGTGGTGGCCCTGGTACATTCTCTCTCTCTCTCTCTCTCTCTCTCTCTCTCTCTCTCTCTGTCTCTCTCTGTCTCTGATTGAAAATGAATAAATAAAATATTTATTAAAAAAAGAAATAAAAAGTTCAAAAAACCATGTTGTCATATTAAATATAGTGTGGAGGATAAGAGTTTGTGAAAATTGTGATTTTCTTGTCTTATTAAAAGACATAGCCAGGAATAGTGATATACACCTTTAATCCCAGCATTATGAAGGCAAAGGTAGGAGGATTGCTGTGTGCTGGAGGCCATCCTAGACTACACAGTGAATTCCAGGTCAGCCTGGGCTAGAGCAAGACCTTACTTCAAAAAAAAAAATTAAAAGAAAAAAAAGAAGACATAAACAGTAACCTACAACCTGGAAGGTACATTTCTCAAATTTTGTGCATCTTTTATTCTATTTGAGAACTTCATGCCTATAAATACTCAGATATTTTTATACAATTCAATTATGTTCTGTAAGGAAATAAATTATGCCTAAAATATCTGTATTTCAACTTTTATTTAAGTTATAAGGACTTGCCTGAATTAAGGCATACAATGCATCTTTGTGCACATAAACACTGGGTTGCCAAATAATCTGATTTAATTAGCTAAAATGGAAATTAGTTAATATTTATATGTAAGATACTATTTTTTAATTTTATATGATAATTCCAAATATTATTTAAATATAAACTGTATGGTATAAACATCTATTATAATAAACTATGAAAAACTAACTTTATCACCTAAAACTATATCTACTTACAGTAGTGTGGTGGTATGAACATGAATGTATGTCTCCCAAAATCTAAGATATTTCTGCTTCCTGTTTAAATCTCCCACAGCCTCTTGGAGGCACACCACTGGAATGGATGTATTTCCAACTCAAAGGTATACAGAATAGTTTGAGCTCTGGTGGGGTTTGTGCTGTCTGCTGGTATTGGTGTTTGTGTGCTGTAGTCGTGATGTATGGAAGTAAGTAACTTCTTCTACCATTGATGGAACGTCCCCTGGATCTGAAAGCTTGAAGTAAACCCCTTCCTCCCATAAACTGCCTGTTTAGAAGTTCTTCCCAGCAATGTGGAGCTGAGTAAAAGTGGTATCTATGACATGCCATTAATTAAATATCTTCTAAAAATAAATGCACCAACTATGACCTTGTTGCCTGATTGTTTATGGCATTTTGGGAGGCATAAGCTACATTAAAATTGGTCTTAAAAATATGAACTTAACTTAAGGAATTATACCTTCAAAAATTCTATAAGAAATATTAAAACATCCCTTTCTACTAAAGTTTGCTCATGTTCTTAACCATTAAACATAAGAAAGCAAGAAAGTACGGTCAGCAAAATTGCTCACTTGGGAGCCCCAGACCGTCCTCCCAAGAAATCATTTAGTTGACAAGTACTGACTAAAATAGCTCAGTGGGATCTCTGAAAAGTAGCCCAAGTCTCAGCATTTAAGTAAATGCCAAGTGAAGAAATAGACACATCAAAATTGCAGGCATTCTGTGACATACTGCTCACCCTCACCCCACACTGTCACTGGTGCAGAATGACTCAGCCCCAAGGGAGCTAGCTCATTTTCAGATACTCATGTAGGCTAACATAAAATGATGGAACTTTTAACAGTTGTATAATCTGAGTGTGGACTTCCTGGGAGCTGATTTTAGCCTTCCCGTAATGAGAGCTCCTCTGAGAATTGTGGTGTAATTTGGGTCATATGTTAGGAGGTGGCTAAAGGCCGAGTCAGATGTCACAGCATGTGACTGTCATAGAGAGACTTTAAAATAATAGCTCTAATGGGCAAGATACTGAAGCAGACAAGCATAGATGTGAAACACTTATCATAGATGATAAATGCAGCTTTTTAAAGCATTGAACAACTGGTTGGCACCCTACTTTAAACAATAGTATATTTCTCCTCTTTTAATGACCATAAATTAGTAACAGTATATACTAACCCATATATAGGATTAAGAAACAGGGCTAATCTGGCCTGGACTGGTTTGGGGTACAAGTGTAGTAAGACAAAGTGTCCTCTGAATAAACTTTTAAAGAGAATCTCCCCTTTGCCATCTTACGTCTATGCCTAACTGGGTACATATATGATAAAATCAGATGCATGTGCAGCAGAGAAAATGTTAGATAGCCCAAACCTGTCTGTCAATCCAGAGAAACACCCAAACTATACCCTTAACAACCAGCAACTTCCTCCTCAAGAGCTCTATTCAAAGAAACCCCCAAATGTAACCTGTAGTTCCTGGGCAATGAACCTCAAGGACCTGGCTGCTATCTTGCAGCATTTCCCCATTCCCTGTTAGTTGTCTTTGCTTTACTCTCTATTATGTTTGCTACCATACTTCCTATGTTTAAGACTTCAGGAATTTGGGAATATCAAGACAAAGACCACCAGCCAAAAAAAAAATGAGAATAAGTGGCATACAGAATATTGACATAAGAAAAATCAAGGAGTAAAATTTTTATACAGATGAAGACATTGTAATTAGGAAAAGATCACATGCAAAAGCTTAGGGGACACACAAAAACCTACAAAGGTTTTTATCTTGGTTGGTGAGAGAAGGTGCCCTGCATTTAATCATTCCACAAAGAACGGGAAAGCTGGTCTGAAGAAATTAATAGACTTGCCATTGAGAGCAGTAAGCATGTCAAAGATGCCTGAGAAGGAAGCTAGATCTGAGGTAGAGAGTTTATTCAGGAGGACACAGAACGAGACATCAAAACAGAAGAAATACTGCTTGGAACGTGAAGGTGTTCAGTGGAATATTGGTGAGGTAGTGGGGAACAAAGAGCAATCGGATAGAAATATGATCATATTACAGTTATGTTTTAAAATTCTCAATAAAATGTTAAAAATTAAAGAGAGAAAGAGCACTTGTGCATGTGAAAAGCACCCGTCTGTGTTAGTGTGATTGGGCAAAAGTACCTCCCTGGACTGGAAAAAGTTTACTCAGGATCCTTACTTTGCTTCAAGTGAAACCCAGTGCCAGTGGTGGGTCTCTCCTCAGTGCGTTGTTGGTTGTGGAGGCTCAGGGGACCCCACAACAATGCATTAAATCTGGGATAGAATTGCAAGACCCCACCCTAGGGCTATATAAAGGTGAAAGAATTCTCTCCTTGCCCCTCCTGCCTGTTTGCTGTTCTGTGTGTGGTGTAGGCGATGGGTTTTTCCTCTCTGCTTGGGCCTGTGAAAGAGGACCAGCCTCTTTCACTTTTATGGGACTTCCCCTGGATCTGTAGCTTAAACAAATGCTTTCCTTCCCCAAATTGTGCCTGGGTTGAAGATTCATCCCAGCGCGTGTGGTTGACTATGACTGTAACCAACTGCTCTATGATTAGATTTGAGGCCAGCTCAGTGGGAGGACATTCATGCCTGGTACTGAAAACCTAGTCAAAATCTATGGTTTGGAAAGATATAGGCCATAGAGGGAAGCTAAATGGATCCATTGAACACATCAAATTACCTTCTAAATGCATATTTTTATGGCCTTTGAGTAATTCTGTTCTCACATTTGGCTTCAAAACTTCTTTTTACAGATGGCTGTGTCCACTGGGGAGTCTTGTGGCTTATCAAGGTGACAGGAATAAGAGAAAGTCTAGTTCTTAGCACTGGACCCGTTGCCTCTGATACATCCCACAGAGCTCAGGGAACATTGCACAAGAGGTGGAAGACAAAATCATGCTGCTCTCACTGTTAGCCAGAGAAGGCAGCTTCTCTATGGAGATAGTGGTAGACACTGAAGAGACTCGAGGCTCACCAAAGCTAAAATAAGAGACTGCTGAGAACTCAAGACTAAAGCAGACATGTCTATCACACACTCCAAGGCTCAGGGAACAATACGAAAGTCAGAACCACAGGGAGGGAAGGAGTACTTTGTTTACACTGTCCTCCAGACATGAACTGACTGGTGCCTTCAAGACATCAAGAAAAGACCTGCACAATTCTGAGCCCATCAACATTTTGACACAGAGGACAAGAAAAATAAAATATCAAAACAGAGGAAGAAGTATCCTAGAGAAAGTTGCTCAGTAGATGAGGGCTGGGGCTTACAGGACATAAGAGGTTAATAGGAGGGGAACATAATCAAATAACAGTATGTTCTCAACAAAAGGGAATAACATATATCAAAGCCTTAAATGAGGATGCAAAATTCCTTCTTATCTAATTGTATAAAACTCTAATGATTTGATATATGAAACACAAAGATAGTCTGAAATGAATAAGTCTGTTCAGTGAAGTTTCAGAGTATAAAATCAATGGCTGTAATCAGTGCTATATAAAAAAATGAACAAGAAAATGCTTTGAAAGGTGAAATTTTAGGAAGCTTACTCATAGAAAAAGCTAATAGTTATGAAATATCCAAGTCTGAGAAAAGCAATAAGTTTTGAGGATATGTAATTAAATGCTCAGACTCCAAATTATCATTCTTATAGGAAGTTAACTTTAATCTACATTTTCAACATAATAATAATGCTATTACCAACAATTTTTTGTGTATGATAAATTGTTTTTATATTTATAATTTTATAACATTTGTTGGCATGTGTATTTGGTTATATTCAGAATCTGTTTTAACATGAATATGAAAATGCCATTGATAAAAAGTGTAAATTTTATGTATTATTCATTATTATAGCTAATACACAATTAATGAAAATGTGTGTTTTAACCTCAGTAAATGACTGTGTAATAACAGAAACTATCATGCTAAGATTTTATGGAGGCAAACTAGTAGTTACATTCAAGTACACTTTACCCTAAATTATTTACAACAATTAAATTTTGGGGAAAATTAAATTATTCCCCAAACACACTAGTAAAATATCATTAACACTTTATATATCTGTTATATTTAGAAGAAAGGAAAGAAATGTGCCAATAATGATTTATGGAATTATATGCAGTTTCAGGATGACCTCAAACTCATGGCAATCCTCCTACATCTGCCTCCTGAGTGCTGGGATTAAAGGCATGGTTTTTTAGTGGTGTAGAGGAAGAATGTGATGGACCCGAATATTGGGTATTTCCACCATTACCTCTAACAGTATATGAGAGTTTCCTTAGCTTTGCATCTTTGTCAGCCATTGGCATTCACTCTTAAAAATGTGTTAGAGCCACTTTAATAGGAATGAGGAACATGACATTTGATTGCTGTCTTTATTTTCCCAATATGGCACCAGTGATTAATAATACTTAATGTTTTCCATATATCTAGGGGTCATCTATATTTCTTCATTTTAGAAACATTTATTTAGAACATTGTGCAATCATTCATTACATTACTCATTTCTTTTTTATTATTCACATTTATTTAAAAATAGAGAAAGTATCTAAAAGAACAATCATTCAAGACACAAGGCCTAAAGGGCAAAAAGGAAGGTATGCCTTGGGATCATGAGAGACTTCATCACTTCCCTCCTTTCTTTTAAAGGCTATTCCTAATAGAGATAGCTTAGTTTATAGCTTCTACACCTACATGGCATAGGAAATGGTTTGCCTTGCCACGGTCTCAGCTGAGGGACCCCCATGTTCACATGAGCCATTCTTTGCATTAATACTCTTGGAGAACAAGATTTCCCATATGTTTCATTCAAGGTCCATGGAAGATGACATTCACTGTGCTGTGAAATGGTTTTCATGCCTTGAAAACATGGCTGCGTGAGCACAAACCAAAGGTATACTTTTACAATGATTAGTGAATAGTTCCACCCCCCACCTTTACATGCAGCTGAAAAATAATAGGCTAGGGATGGAATGTTGTAAACTTGCGGCTGTTGTATATATATATATATATAATCACTGCTTAAATGACTGAGCTAACCATCTCTACATTTACATATTATGTTTACATATTACGTACATTAAATATAGAATACTGTACAAACACAGTAAAAAGACTGGAGTTTGTCCCTTTCTGCTCAGGAAGTCCTTTTCCTTCTCAGCTCCTTCATAGTCTTCTGTCCTTTCACTCGATCATGCACTGCTGTTACCATTTCTCCTCCTGTCGACCTTCCTTTCTTTTATCGGTGCCAGAACTTCCACTCTGGTCACTCTTCACCACCTAAGAAGTTCCCTAATGGGATTTCACTTCAATCACCTTTCTGAATTTCCCAAAGAGAATTATCAAACGTTTCACCACCTAAATCATATGGAGAAATAATTTCATCTTCAGATGAAATCAGCACATCACCAGCTGTGGGTTCAGTAATCACACAAAGCACACTCAGTCCAGATATTTGACCAGCCTCTTTCCAGTCCTGTCTCTGTGAGCCATTGAAATAAGCAGGAACTATTATCACAGCTATTTTTTGCTGGGTGCCTCAAGTAATTTTCTGCATCCTCTTTCACCTTCATCAAAACAATTGCTCCAATCTGTCTTGGAGGATAGTTTTCTGTGAGCCCAACCAAGGCAGCACCTTTTTGGGCATGAACAATTTTACAGGGAACAGTTTTAGTGACTTTGTATACTTCAGGATCATCATTGCAATGGTCAATGAGGGCATGAGTTTGCTTTGGTGATAGTCTGTCTTTCCTGGCATGCCTCTCCATCAGCTGTAAAAACAACAGAAGGGATGGTTCTGGCACCTTCACAAACCTTTGTTTGTCTTCCATAACTGCCACATGGGAGTTCGAAGTGCCCAAATCCATACCAATAACTTTACCCTTGCTTGCCTCTGATGCATAATTCCTCCTTGAGACAAATCTAAAAGCCTCATGACTAAGGCCATCCTGCCGACAGCTGGCTTTGGGGCTCCAGGATGTTATGGGTCCCACAAGCAAGGCTGGACCAGAGAATATGAGACAGCAAATAAGATTTTCATAGGGCTGGACTAAATCTTTTGGCTATAGTGTCTATCAGGAGTGAACATAAACAAAATTTGGGCTAAGCTGGAAGCTTTCTTAGGCTATGTGGACCCAAAGACAATGTAAGAGCTGAACTTTTCATTGTGTCTTTCTCAGGTATCCTCCTCTGTGGGCCGTCTGTATCAGTCTCTGTGTAGGGGACCATGGATAGCCCAGTCTTCAGCTGGGTTCTCCTGACCCAAGTGTGTTGATACTGAAGGATGCCATGCCTCTGATTGGTCTTACTTACCAGAAGATGCCCACAGCTTCCTCAAGGGCCATTGTAGGGGAGAATATCCAGAGCCATTGCCCTCCTCCACAACAACAACAACAACAACAACAACAACACACACACACATCAAACCAACCAAAAATTGGTTACCTCTCATACAATCCATAACCCCCTATCCCATGGTCTGGTCAAGCAAGCCCAGTGAAGACGGACCCCAGAGGGTTGGGGACAGGGAGGAGGGAAATATGGGTACTGTCACAAACTTACAAGACTTGCTCATACAATGTATCTAATTATTGACAATAAATGAGTTAATAGAAATACCAATGGAATAGAACTAGGAGTCCAGAAATAATTAATCAGAGTCAATTTTAGCCAAAATTCAAGAAAACATTATGCAGGAAATAGTATGTGATTAACAAATGTTTCTGGAAAAACTGAATATCACATGTAGAAGAATGAAAATGAGGCTGGATATGCAAGGAGGTAGACCTGAGTTAACTGAGGAATCTGCATCTCTCTGTTAGTAGCTGTACCAACCGCTTTGTGGTTAAATGGCTCGTTATATGAGAAACTAAGGCTCCAGGTACACTCATGAGTGGTCTGTGTGTCCAGAAAACCTCAGCTTCATTGTTATATCATTTGCATGGTGGTTGCAATGCCCTGTTTCCAGTAGAAAGAAGTATAGTAAAAAGTGGATCCAGCCCATCATGATTTAAGGAACATGGCCCAGTTTAATAATGAGGAAGTCAATAAACCTCTGAGTCCTGTGGAAAATGCATAAAACTTATCTGATATTGTGTTTGGATATATTCTAATTAATGTTAAATCACAAATAAAGAAAAAGGGCCAGTTTGCCTCATGACTATTCATAACAATAGCTAACACAAAATGACTTACTGCTACCCACCCTGGGGCCAGCTGGTGTGCAATGCTCTGAAGTGAATCAGAATTTTGCTTCACTTTGTAAATGAACTTCTACATAAGCTGTGTCTCTAGGTTCAGCTCTTTCTTTCTGGAAGGAAAAAGCCAAGAAGAATCCCAGTCTGATGATGCTACTGGAAGCCTCTCTGCCCAGTTACAAATATCAATTGAAAATGGATTAAGAACCAAAATGTATTATAAAATTGCTAGAGAAAACATGGAAAAATTCCATGTTAAGCCAGTCTTCTGGGCAATGAATTTGGGAGGAGGAGGAGGAACATGATCCTAAATATATAGACAACTCAGAAAAATTTTAAAAGTCTTACACTAAGCTACAAAACAGCAAAGGAGACAGTAGATGAGGCAACAAACATGATACAAAAAAATATTTCCAAGCTATGCATTTGACAAGGGCTTAATAGCCAGAATATATAATTGTAAAATAAAAACAACAAAACAATAGCTGATTTACACATGTATCAGCTGGATAGTGAGGCATGCCTGTAGTCCCGGGAGCAAAGGCAGGAAGAAACAAGAGTATGCCAGCCAAGGTTACCTAGTGAATTCCAGGTAAGCCTGGGCTACAAAGCAAGACTTTTAACACTCCTTCCAAAAAATAATGCTATAAATATCTGATAAACATTTGTGCAAAGGATATAGCAAAAGGTCAACAGATGCAATAAAGTGCCTCAATATCATTATATAATTTGGTGAACTTCAAACCAAAATGAGATGTAGCTTTTCTCCAGTTTGAATGGCTATTAGCTGAAAGGCAAAATAACAATAATAATAATAATAATAATTAATAAAAAATTAAATAAAGTTTTGTAATGATGTGAAGAAAAGGAATTCCTTGTGCATTGTTGGTGCTATTACAAATTAGAATAATAATTGTGGAGAAAAATATGGATGATTCTCAAAAACTAAAAATAGAACTATCATATACTTCAGCAAGTCCACAATTTGATATGACTGAAGAATACAAAATAATTGTGCTTATTGAAGTACCGTTCATAACAGCTAGGATTCAAATTTATCTAAATGTCCATGGAAAGATGAAAAAAATGAAAGAAGTATGCTAATTATAAAAAGTATAGCCAGGTGTGGTGGTGCACACCTTTAATTCCAGCACTCAGGATTCAGAGGTAGGAGGATCACCATGAGTTCTAGGCTACCCTGATACTAACTACATAGTGAATTCAATGTCAGCCTAGACTAGAGCAAGACCGTACCTCAAAAAAAGTAATATTATTCAGCCATAAAAGGTATAAGACTATCTTACTCATAATAGCATTCCTTACTCTGAAGAAATTAAGTAAAATATATTAAGTACAGGCAGACAGATACTGCAGGATTTCACTCATCTGGAAACTGGAGATGTATAACTCATACCAGTAACCAGAGACAAGAATAGGGAAGAGGGTGGAATATGTTTAATGATATCATGTAATAGGAAGAATAGTTTCAGTAATCTGTGGAACAGCAGGATGACTATAAACAGCAATCCATTACATATTCCAAATAGAAAAGCAATATTCATAAAGAAATGAGAATAATTGTAGAAAAAGAAAAAAATCACATGGAGCCTGGTAAATATGTACTAATCATGTCAAAAAATAATATAGCAAATAGGTAATAGCTGGACCTGGTGGTACATACCTTTAATCCCAGCAAAAGGAGGCAGAAGTAGGAGAATCATCATGAGTTTGAGGCCACCCTGAGACTACATAGTGAATTATAGGTCAGCCTAGACTTCAAAAAAATGAAAAAAGAAAAAAAGAAAGAAAGAAAGAAAAGATAAAAGATAAATGAAAAGGAAAGAAATTTGGAAATCAATAACTTTTGTTATCATATCTCTACAAAAACATTATGGTTTGGAAATATCCTCACATATTGAAGTGTTGGTAACTGATACAGTACTGTTAGTTGATGGGGTCTCTGAGATGTCAGTGTATCAGGAGTATACTAACCTTATCAATGGGTTAATCCAATGATGGATTCATAGTTGAAGAGACTAATGTGAGTTTGTGATGCAAACTGTAGAAGGTAGAACCTAATTGGAAGAAGTAGATTACTTGGATCCTGCCCTTGAAGAATGTAGTGCTCTCTCTCTCTCTCTCTCTCTCTCTCTCTCTCTCTCTCTCTCTCTCTCTCTCTCCCTTTATCACATGACATGAGCAGCTATACTCCACTTATGTGCTCCCAACCAAGACTACAAATAATGGAGCCAAGCCACTATAAACATGAACAAATCTCTCTTCTTTTAAATTGAATTATTAATTATTTTGTCAAGTAAATGAAAAGCTGATGAGCACAACTTCTTCGTATTGTTGAGGATTCGTGCACACCATAAATCAGTGATTAATAGCTAAGGTGATCAATATGTTAATTGCCACAAGTTGTTATATGCATGAAAACATATTGTACTTAATACATACAAACAGTATCAGTCAAAAAGTAAAAACTATGAAAGTGATTTCCATCTCCTGCTGTGACTGGTGCTTAAAGCTGTTATTTAGAGGTGAGCTCTTTTGGAGAGGTCTTCTTGGAAAAAGGCATTTCTCACCTTTCTGCCTCAAACAAGTGGCCTCTCACACTGTAAATGACTGTAAACACATGCCTTTCATTTTGTTCCTTTTTTTTGGTTTTTCTAGGTAGGGTCTCCCTTTACCTCAACCTGACCTGGAATGCTGGTCTCAAACTCACAGTGATCCTCCTACCTCTGCCTCCCAAGTGCTTTGTTTAAAGGCATGTGCCACCATACCCAGCTGTGGCTTCTTCTATCTGCATTTTCAAAGGCCTCTAAAAAAGTCCACCAGAGTTTTAACCACCAGGAAATCAGAAGGTACTTCAATTGAATGAAGCATCAACATAAGCTGATATGTAAGGAATTACTTCTGGTTTTTCTTCTTCTACCTCAATTCCATTCTGCTGCTAGGATACTTTCATTATAATAAATTAGCAAAAGATAGCCAATATTAACTTTAATTGTACTGGATTACTTTCTTAGAAAAAGAAGTGTTTTTTAAGACCTATGATCATCAGATATCTTTACAGTATTTTTTTAAACAATCATTTACTTTTACAATATTTTAGTTATACTTTGATATGCATAATGCATTTTTGGTTTCTTCATAGAACATAATTCACTATTGTATGGTATGTTGAAAATTCAAATAAATTCAATTTTTTAAAATTTCAGTTTCAGTCATTAAAACAAATGCATATTAAGGACATTCATTTTAATCTTTTTCTGAAAGCTCGGTGTTGTGCAAAATGTGATTAAAATTCATTCATGCCTCAGTGGATAGGATTATGTAATTAAAATGCAAATTTCAACATAGATCATTGCTCACTGAATAGTTAAAAATAACTGCAAATGTTATCTTGCCCTTCTCATGTCAATTTGTCAAAATAGGATTTTATGATCACATAATAATTCTTCACCAAGATATCTGATATTTTATTTGGTGGGATCAAATTAAACTTTACAAACCAAAAAAAAAAAAAAAAAGGAAAAAACATTTGGTGGAAGAAAACCATCTCTAAATTTATTATAATTGTAAATGGCATGCTTATTGTGACTCAGGAATGTTAGGCATTCTGGTCTAGAAGGAATAAATATGCTTCAGGCTCAGTAATATCAAATGGGACCTCTTTGTATTTCAAAAATCTGTTCATGTTTCTTTTCTAAAAATATAATTAAATGTTAACGTTTGCTTGAAACTAAGAATTACAGTCACAAATTCACATATTGCATGTAGATTATCTTGTTTTAGCCAAAGAAATCATGCCTAACACATGATTCTTTTACCTTGTTTAATTACTATTTTTAAATTATTAGCTGATACCTAAATCAATACTTAT
>PVHP010015688.1:20000-37003 GCA_004024765.1 Zapus hudsonius | reverse complement strand
AGTAGGCTTTCTTGAGTTCATGAGGAAGGATGGTGGGAAAGGAACAGGGGCCCAGAGGATGGCCAGGGGAGAGAGGCAGGCTGGTCTTCTCAGCGGCCTCCTGAGGGAGGGAAGAGAAGGAAACCACCATCCAGGGATCACCTTGCGGGTACCATCCACCCACCCTCCAGTGAGCTTGTAGCAAACATCTCGGAGCAGTGGCGGTGAAGCACCAGGGTCCTGGCATTGCTACGGCGAGAGGGCAGCTGCTTGCGAAAGAGCTGCCTGTGCCCGTATGTGGTAAGACAGGAGCGAGAGCCATGCGGCCAATACCACCTGCTGGGGTAGCAGAGGTGATGGGAACCACCAGGTAAAATGAAAGGAGAAGAGCTGAGGGGATAGTAGGCCTTAGTGAGACGTAACCATCACCGAG
Source organism: Zapus hudsonius (assembly GCA_004024765.1). Lineage (NCBI taxonomy): Eukaryota > Metazoa > Chordata > Mammalia > Rodentia > Dipodidae > Zapus > Zapus hudsonius. Next base: position 36,591 of record PVHP010015688.1, on the reverse strand, counting down.
GCTGCTTCAGGTATAAAAATGCCCAGCACCACGTGGGGGTGGGGGGAGAGCACCCAGGACCTCAGGAGCAAGGTCTCCAGCCTGTTGCAGGGCATCAGATAGATATGAAGCTACACTAAGAAAAAAAAACTGCTAATAAAACTTATTGACTAGTTTTTAAAAGTTGATGAACAAGAGTAATTAAAGACAAGTTTGAAAAATAGCATCTTTCCAGGTGTGGTGACATATGCCTGTAATCCTAGCACTCAGGAGGCTGAGGCAGGAGGATAACAAGTTCAAGGCCAGCCTGAGCTATATAACTAGACTCTGTCTTAAAAAAAAAAAAAGAACACTACACACACACACACACAAATAAATAAGTATTTTTAAACATATAAAGTTAAAGCCAAAGCTATATGCTTAGATATGAATCTGTATGTATATTTACAACTATTTAAATCTCACATGCTTCTCTATGACAAATATACAATTGTCTAAATCTCAAGTCCCATCAGAAGACCAAGGCGTGGACACGTGGCCCTGCACACCCTCAGCTCCACTAGGAGCGGGGTGTTTGATGCTTCCATCGTGGGTCTGCCAGGATGGAAGATCTTAGCAACACCAGACCCTCTGAACTCAACCTATGGTCAGCAGAGACATGGTGTCTACTCTACGCTACAGTCTCATCTGATGGCTGCACGCCCCTAGCCTGAGAGGGCTCCAGAACCACGACAGTGCCACCTGTGCTCTGACATCTCTGCCTAGGGGAGCCAGAGCTGCTCCTGTCTGTCGCATGCCCTCCGAGGTCACCTGCAAGCCCTGCCCAGGGCACTGAGGAACTCCAGGAACGTATCGACTGAGGGTGATGCAGACACCTGACCAATGCTGAGACACAGACTTCACAGAATATGTTACCAAGCAAGAAAAGGTAAAAATATTTAAAAAGACACAGCAGTCTGTGCTGTCATTAGGAGGCAGACTTGTTGCACTGGAATGGATCACCTGGGCAGCCAAGATTCCAGCACCATTCCCTAGAAACTCCAGTCAAACTTCTGGAGAGGGGACGACCCAGTGGAGGGGGCAGGGGAGGGCAGCGGGGAATTGGGGATAACAACTCATTGTTTGCCCACTAAATGTTGTAACTCATTATGGACAATAAATAAAAAATAAATAAACTTCTGGAGAGGCAGGGGATTAAAGACAAGAGGCTCTCCTCTGGTCACTATGGGTTCCACAATCACCATGAGGTCATGTGTAACTGATGCTGCCACCAAGAAGACCCAGCCACTCAGCCCAGCGTGCCGTGCCCTTCTGTACCTGGAAGAGCCCACTCCTCCCAAGCCTGTGGACTCTTGTGATGAGAAAAGCAAACCATCCCAACAGTTGGCAAGAAACCCCTCCCAGCCACAGAGGCCACTGTGGGTAGATGCAAGAGGTCTGCCTGTCCTGACATATCAGGCGGGTGGGAGATGGGCACCCCAGGCTCCCGTGAAGGACAGACGTACACACAGAAATCCTACAAACACTGAGCTATTTGACCAAAAAGTCTACATCCCAAATAAGGACTGTCCCACTGCTGACTCCAGTCTGATTCATGCCCATTCAGGGCTCAGTTCTCTTAAGTTGGCAAAATCATCCACCAATCATTTCCTATGCAAATGGATCCTGACCCCTGACGTAGTAGGCCCCAGCCATTCACAAAGGTGAGAGAGATAAGCATGCTGTCTTATTGGTCCCTGAAGCCAGCCACCATCTCCCCTTCCTTGTATACTGAATCCTCATGGCAAACAGGCACCAGTGGGCCTGGGACCAGGGACAGACCAGCCGCTGGGCCCTGAATGAAGGAAGTCAGATACCTTAGACCTTGACCTTCAGGGGAAGGAAGAAGCAGCTAGGAGAGCATTCTGGAATTTGCAGAGAGGCCTGTGTTAAGCAGGTACAAACCTTTTTATGAGGAGGCATAAGACCTGAAGCAGGCATACCTGGAAGGCTGCATCATGGTTCCACATAATAAAAATCAATCAATCAATCCCTAAAAGATCTTCAGCCTGGATTTTCCTAGGTGATCATGGGCTGGGGTGTGACTCATACATCTGGTATACCAAGAGCACCTGATCATTTTTAAAAGCACTTTGGTTTGTCTATTTGATCAAATGAAGCAAGTGGGATTTGCTCACAGCCCTCAGAGAACTAGGAGGCTTCACACAAGATCTGTGGGAGCAGCCAGCTGGGGTCGTGGGCCTACGTGGACCTACCTGAAACCTCCGCATGTCCCGAGGGTTGCCAGCATTCTTCAGACAGTTCTGATTGCACTTGAGGAAGAACTTTAGAAAGAATCTACAAAGATACAAAGCAAGGACAGTTAGGATTACCAGACAAGACAAACCCAAAAAGACACTCCTGCATGGAGATAACAAGCCAACCCCAGAGCTGCGGCTGGCTGTCCTGTAGGGGTTGTTGCTGAGGGAACCCAGGCGACAGGGACACTCGGGGTCTTCAGGCACAGGAATGGTACTGACATGTGTCTGACACTACAGATTTCCAACCTGTGTAACAACTGTAACTTTCAGAGAAGCCATTTCCGGAAGAGATCTTTGTACAACTGATATGAACCATTAGTGAGAACTCCCACCCACACAGGTTTGCCAGATTCAGCCAATAAAAATGCAGGATGCCGGGTTAAATTTGAATTTTGGATAGGCAACAAGTGACATTAATATAGGTATGTCCCCAAGTGAGCCTATCTTTTAAAAAAAAAATCATTAAAACTTAAACTTCACTGCACATGCTGCATTGTTCCTGGGAATCCCAGGCCCATGGCTCAGCCCTGCCAAAGCAAATACACATTTTAAAATATATTTTTATTTATTTAAGAGAGAGAGAGAGTGAGCATGGTGCTCCAGGACCTCTTGCCACTGTAAACAAACTCCAGACACATGTGTCACTTTGTACATCTGGTTTTATGTAAGGACTGCGGCACTGAACTCAGGCCAACAAGCTTTGCAAGCAAGCGCCTTTAACCGCTGAGCCTTCTCTTCAGCCCCAAAGCAAACACACTTTCAAAGACAAATTTTTTAATAGGTGCAGTAGGCATAACCCAAAGAAAGGAGTAGAATTTCGAGCCACAGTGATCCCTGCACAATTCCCTATGGGTTTGTAGGGGACTGACCAGCATGTCTGTGGTGTGGTCATGAAACTCCTGCTCAGACAGAGCACAGAGGCAACAGGCCCACTGCTGTGGGAGCCGGTTCCATCTCCTGAGATGCTGGGAGGAAATCATCATCCACTTGACCTTCGCTCCGCGACAAACAGGATGTGCTGGCTTCTGGGCACTGGACAACGAGCTGTGACACACCCGTCCATGGGGACACAGTGGGTCGTCCCTGTACAATCTCTGCCTCCACTTCTATAGGCCATGCCCACAGCAAGCCTAAGGTGGACTCCTGCTAGCTCAGCGCCTGGGCAGCAAGGGTCCATACAACACCTTCTGTTTTCTCAAAATATATAACCTGTCCTGCTTGGGGATGAGCATTGTTCTATGACATTTAACAGTTTTCTTGAATTTTGTCTTTCACGGTGAAGGTGCCTCACTGGCGATTACAGTATAAGACTCTGCAGCCTAGGAAACAGCATTCCTGACCCACTGTGGAAGACCCAAGCATGACAGGAGAAAGGCCCTCTGATGACAGTTAGAATGGTGGACATTTAATTCAATTTTCTTACATACCAAGAGCCCTTGCTATTTTGGGCCAAAATTTACATCTTTTATTAACTCACCTCACCTATGCACTTAGCTCACAACGCTCTTACACCATCTGCCATCAGCTACGGAAAGTCGCTTGATATTCCACCCACCAATTTTTCCTAACAGCCACTGTGCAATTAAACTCCACACGTTCTGCAGCGAGGTAAATTAGGCGCACCTGCGGCCACACTGCATTTGAACTGCACCAGAAAGGGCCTAACAAGGTGAGGCGTCACAAAGTTATCGTCCTGTCAGGCAATTAGGTTTGCACTTCAGGGACAGCCACACGGTGCAATTATGCCCCACATTACCACCCGGCTAATCTGAGCGGGCGCTCATCCACAGAGGTACCTGGGCAGAGCCATGCGTGTATGGGGAGGGGCTTTCTTTTGTGAAACGAAGGGTTTTTCCTCCCACCTAAGCAGGTTGCTTAGAATTCCTTAATGTCTGCTTAGCCAGCCTGCCCTTTACCTCCAAGATAGCAGAGTGGGTTTTGAAGATATCCTAAGTAGCCCTGGAAGCTGCCTTGAGAATTCCTGGACTCCTAAACTCAAGAGACCAGAAGAGAAAATAGGGTGCTGTGCTGGACCCCATGACCCCAGAGTACCCCTGGGGCTGGCTAGGAGCAGGCACACACATGTGCGCTCTCTCACACACACATTCTCTCTCTCTCTCTCTCTCTCTCTCTCTCTCTCTCTCTCTCTCTCTCTCTCTCTCTCTCTCTCTTTCTCTAATCAGTGTGTGCTCTCAGAAAAGTCAGGGACTAATGGGGGACCAGGACCTGAGAAGGCTCTGCAGGAAGCAAGCCCTGTGAAGAGCAGGATTCTGGGGCCAGGTGACAGAGCAGAGGGGAGGAGGTCAGCTTCTGTTTAAGTCCAGGTTTCCACTGAGGGGGTCACAGGTGGGCGCCCATCGAGGGCAGTGCACACCCATGCACCATCCAGGGCATGTGGAGGCACACTTTGCACCCATGTGAGCCAGGAGGGGTGCTGTGGCCATGTTTGGGGAGGGGGTGAGAAAAGAGAACGCCCGACACAAAGTCAAATGGTAATTCTCATCCTTTACTCAATTACCCCTTAATTGGCTTTTTCCTAAGAAATATCTGACAAGCACTTTACATATCTCACTTGCAGAGCCTGGTACACAAAGGACTTAATACTCTTGTTATGAAAGGAAAACCCTTCCTGTGTCAGAAAATCTTTGGCTTCAGTACCAATAAACTCTTTATTACCGCTAAACGTGGATCTGTGCTCGATTGGAAGGAGGTGATAAAAATCCTAACCTGTCATTAGTACATTATGCTTAATTGTGTACAGTGTTTCCTGCATCTGCTGGCCCGACATCAAAATGACCGTTATGTGTACTAATTCCCTGACCCCATCTTTATTTCCCTAAAGACCCATCATCTTTCACAGTAGGTACCAGAGTAAATCAAGCTTGAAATATGGGCTTTATTTACTTGTTTCTCGCAGGCAGAGTGGAAGACAGCATCTAAAGACTAACTGCCCCACACCCAGTGCTCCCCAGGAACATTCCACTTGCAAACAACATGCAAAATTCCAGAAAGTTCTCAACTGCTATCTGTCAGCAGGTGGCAAGGTGGGGCGCTGTCACTGGAAGCAGAATGGGCCTTCTCTTTTGCACTGTTGCTCAGATTAGGACAGGTGCCACATAGCTATTCTTAGGAGGGTTGGCTCCTGAGGACCCCATGATGGTGGACAGAGGAGTAAGACAGGTCATCACCAGGGAGGAGAGTGGGGAGAGAAGCCATAATACCTTGAGTTTGAGCTGGAAGGTCCCCAGGCCCTCCTCCTCCTGGGACAAGCATGGCACTGCTGGGCAGCACCCAGACTGTGGCACCCAGGGAAGTATCAGGGACCAACAAACACCTCTGGTACTAAAATGAGTAGCTGGCCAGGCTAAAGCAAACAGGCCCCACCCACCCACCCAGTTTCACCAGAGCTGAACTTAGGGACCACAGGGTAAGGGCTTAGCCCCCATCACAGTAACTTATTTCAAAGTGGGCTCCATTTCTGTGTGTTTAAGCTATGAATTAGTTCATTTATATTTACTTTTATGAAGCTGATTAACCAGAGCTTCCCTATCTGATGAAAATCATTTTAATTGTAGTGTTAGGCTCCTGTGTAATATCCATTACATTATGAACTATTTAAATTCTACATGGGTATTGTGTAAATTGGCCCTTTGTGAGCTAGCAGGCAATTAGGACCAAACAGCCCTCCTTTAAACGGCTACAGAACTTTGTGGTGGTGTTCAGGACAATCAGAGACAAAGGAGGCTGTTTAATTGTAATTTAATGGAATATCAAGGAGTCCGTGGCATTAGACGCTGGCAACAGAGAGCAGGGGAGAAAAATTAACTGCAATTATGTTTGATTAAAGCTATCCTTCTCAATAATCAGCAGTCCTGACAGGCCATGGGGCTCTAGTGGGCTCCAGGATGGCAAAAGGTGTTGCGCAATATTAGGGCCAATAAAGGGGATATTAGCATAGCTAATTACAGCCCTGCAAAACCTGTAAAGGGGGCCTCTGTGTATTGTAATATGTGAAATAATTGGCCAAGGCCGTTATCAATTACATAAGGAATGAATTTGGTTTGTCAGAAGAGCTGATGAGGTGCCTCTCGTCTGACACCCACCCTTCCCTCACGGTTCCAGGAGGCTCAGAACTCACCCACGTCCATCAAGAGCCGAGCTACCAGTGGCCAAGTCACTGATAAAATCGTCCTGCCAGCACGGGTGAGGTAATTAATACAACTCATCCTCACCACCGCCCTGACACTGCTGTTTTTACCTAACCGAAGCCACTAATCACACGATAATGATTTCTTTCCCTCTGGTCAAAGGGAAATGGATCTGCTCCTCAGAAACGCAGAGGGCTTCGTGGGCGCACCCTGGTGACTGGAGGAGAGAGAGGGAGCCCAGAGCAGGCTTCGGAGCTTGCCTTCGAGAGGCACGCATGCACGCGGCTATCACTTGTTTGAAACACACTGCTTCTCGGCAGTGCTCTTCGGGGACTTTTTTTTATTTTTTTTGATTGTCAAGATTTAGACTCTTCCCGAGCTGGGTTTTTGCCCTGCTTGGAAATGTGAGTGGCAAGGCGTGACCCCGGTTGGCCCTATGAAAGACTCCCCAGCAGGCCAAACGTGCCGGGGGTTCTCACAGGTCAAGTGTCCCACTCCAAGGAAAGAGCTCTGGCTTCTCCAAAATCCCTCCTGGGCCTGGACCCAGCCTAGTGGCTAGAGAGAGAACCTCTCCGCTAGGCCTGGTCGTGGGGGATAAGGTAAATTGCAGGCATGAAGGAATAGTATGGGAGGGGGTCACTTTTCAACTAAGGCAGACTTCTTAGGAGCAACACACTTAGGTGACAATAGGCAGGGCTCCAGGCCATCAGCCGAGCCCCCAAAGCATTGATCTATAAATCAGGGTGTCATGACAGCATGTGAGGTTCGGGGTGGCAGTTGACAGAGCCTGGAGCAGATAGGACCCCGTGTCTTCACTGACTATCTTAATTCATAACAGTGTGCACAAGAGAAACTAAGTAGTGCCAACAGCCATCCAGCAAGGACGGCCTCAGAGTCACGGTCACTGAGTGGCTACTTCAGAGGTGCGGGTTTCTTTTGTGGGCTCAAGAAAGCTCTGGAAGCTCTAGAGAAGTGATGGCCCCACAGCCTTGAGAGGATGCCAAATGCCACGGTTCGGTCCCCAAATTAATTCCACGTGATGTCAGTTTCACGTCACAAGTCCACACCCACCCCAAAGGAGAATGAAACCAGAGGGGCGGTGGTTCCATCCCTACCTACTGTTGAGATGAAATAGTTAAGAGTTAAATTAAACGACAGAGCCTTTAAGAGACTTTTCCCTGACTGATAAGAGTGTGTGTGTGGAGTGATCCTCGAGCTCCCTGCTAATTACTGGGAAGTCCCTGAAAGCAATGGCCACAGCTGCGGTGTGTGCACGCCTGGCCATCAGTTGCTGGAGTATTGATTACTGAGCAATTCTAGCCGATCAGGTCCGGGCGCTTCAGAGACAATGTGCTTCCCTCACAGAACCTGTAATGAGCAGTTCCCATACAGGACTACATTCCGCTGACATCAGATCTCTGCTCTCAGATAGTACACAGGTCAATACTTATCGGATTTCCAAAATGCGAGGGTCTTAATGTCAGGCCTCTCTTTTTTCTCTCACTCCTGCCATTAGCGATGACTGGACTCACATTCTTTAATGCCATATGGGAGGGAAAATCTGCTCCATTCGTCTGATTTATTCTTCAAATATGCCATGACAAATTACTTTAACACCAGACTTATTAAATCCTTGTACTTTTCATGGACTCATAGGGCCCGTGTGACGTCATCAGGAAGGGGGCAGAGGGCAATGGCACTGCACTACCACATGTACTTTGCTGTGCCCCCCCCCAGGCAAGTGGCCAGGGTGGCCTGACCACCAGCCTGGGAGACCACGGTCTCTCCGGGACACGTTCCCCTAGCACGCCTGATCCGCTGTATGTAGAAGCAGATGTACCAGGGTTGGGGAATATCCAGGCTTGACTTGCAGTTCAACAATTACTGGCCTTTGTCTGGGGATTCCAGGTCTGGTGTAGCAGAGCCTGTCTCTAGTGGACTCTGAGCTATTTTACTTCCCTTCTCTGTAGTAACCACACCGCATTAACAATATTTGTACTACAATCGCCAAGGGACCCACTTCCCAGATCCTATCACTTCTTTATCTCCTGACAAATACCTCACTATCGAACATTATTAGGTTTAGAAAATTAACCCTTCGCAGTCTACAGCCACACCAGACCCCACCATCCCTCCAAAGAGCCTTATCGCTGAATTTCTGCTATAATGGTTTTCCTTTTCATCACAATTTCAGCCGAGACTGTCAGGAGGCACTTACAGATACCGCGATCTTGTACTTCCGCAATGATTTTCATTACAACGATGCCAAAGAGATCTGATGGGATTTAATGGCTTTGCCGGGCAGCTCGATACCCATGTCCACGGCAGACCCAGGCCCAGGGCTCCGTGTGCAAGAATTTGTATGACTTACATTAAACTTTTCCGGGTGGTTTTAATGTGCTCAGATAAGTCAGGCCCAGGTAGACACTCTCAAAGCAAATGTACCTGGAGCTTCACGCTCTGTCTGCTGCTCTCCTCGGCTGGCTGTCAGCATTCTAGTTAGTGTTTTCTGTAACAGTTCCTGATATTTCCTGATAGTTTTGATAAGGTTATCTGTTTAAAAGAAGTCAACTGCAGAACACAAAAGAAGCGTGAAGTGCACTATATTTACACCGGGGCTCTCGTTTCAAGTGCCTGTCTTCAGTTCCCCCTGTACCTATTTCTCTATTTCTAATGGGCGAAGCGGCATTGACATTCTTTCCCCAGATGATCACTAGCCCTGTCAATCAGTCTGTATTTTGTCTTTCGCTGCGGGCTCATTAAAACAGCTCCCTCTCTCCCTCTGGACACCGCTCTATTTGCCAGCTCTGATCACGAAGCTCCTTATTTAAGAAAAATGCCAGCATCACTTGGCTCACATCAGAGGCACCCCCCGACTTGCTGCCAGCTCCAGGGGAGACTTTTACAGGTTGTGCAGAGATTATCCAGACTCTGGCCTCCAGCCTCTCCCACCACCCATGGGTGCGTTTTGGAGAATCTAAAAAAAAAACGATGACAACCCACGTCCAGCCATCCTGGTTCCTGCTGGCCAAAAGCTCATTCTCAGAACCAACGAGAGGAAGGGGTTTTGTTGTTGTTGCTGTTTTTATTTTCCTCCACCCTCTGAGTGGGAAGGATCTTGTTCATCTTTGCCTGCTCTGATGTGCGCTCTCCCCGTTCACACCAGCTTGCTTAATTAAGAACTGCCCTCTTCATAGGCTGAATTATTAATAAAAAAATCACATTTTAAATCAAGCGTGTGCACAGAGGACATCCATGTTGAGCCTGCCTGTGCTGGCTCTCTAGCCTTTTAGGTCCTGATTAAAAACTTATTAAAACATTATAAATGATTAATGGAAGCACAGCTCTGAGTGGCAATTATTAGTTTTAATGCAGGTAATGCAGCTTAATGAGGGGCACATGTGCACAAAGCCTTAACTTCATTACTCCTGCGTGTCAACATATACAAGAGAAATGTGTGTACAGGGCATCCATTACTCGGAACAGCACCGAGCCCTCTCTTTTCACCTCCCTTTGTTGATGAGCCAGAAGTCATAAATTAAACCCTTTCTGGGGCTCGGGAAAGACCAAGTTGTTAAAACCGTGGTAAACCCTGCTCAGCATCCCATGATACTGCCTGGCTCCTGGGCAGAGTATCTCACAGATTATCTTTTCGGCAGCGCTGAGGATTTTGGGAATGCTGGATGTGGCACTGGAATCTTTGTGGGTTGTCACTGTTTGCTCGGAAGGAGCCAAGGGGGTTCCTCTCCTAGGTTCAAGGGTGCCCTGGAGAAGTTGAACTCCTCCCAGCCAGTCTCAGATTCCCACTGACAAGGTTTCCCTAAATCTTCATACACAATGGCAATGTCCTTCCCAACCGCTCGCCTCCTACAGGGCAGGGTGCAGAGTCGGACACGGAGACAGGCACTCTAGCCCCCTAGTGAAAGAGGATTTCCCAGGCTGGAAGGCAAGCACACAAGGAAATGCCAGGCAGGCCTCGGCCACCACGTGGAGTCGGCAGGGTGAGCCCAGATTGGGCAAGAGGAGGCTGGTGAATAGATGCATTTAGGATTGAGAGGGGGGGAGCCTGGAGTGCTCCCTCAGCACACAAAGAAGCCCATACAAGTCACAGCCCCACCTGGGACCCTCGGTACTGGCCTGCTACAGTCCACAGCTGGGGAGCCTGCCACTGGACCCAACTCCACATGTCACCTTTTATTTTCTGTTTTGGTGACAAGCAGCTTGATCCAGGCTGATCTCCACTATCTGTTTGAAGAGTATTCAAGACTATTTGCATCATTTTATCGCTAATGTATAATATATGGCTCTAAAGTGAGCCCAGGCGCTGTCTTGTTACTGAGCATAAAAAAGTAAGGGCAATAAAGATACATTAGTTCTCTCAAGCACAGAAGCAAGCAAGAAGGTTGCTGCTTAGAGTTAAGAGGCAACCTTTCTGCCTGACTAAGACAATGGAGGAGTAAAGAAAATGTCAAATCAAGAAAAGCTGGATTTAGAGATGAGGCAGCCCGGAATGACGTTGGGGCCATATTTTGCGAAACTATAATGCAGTTGGCAGCAAAGATCCGTGTTTCTGATTCATCCAGGGCCGCATGGTAAAGCTTTGTCAGTCTGTGCGAGGTATAAATAATTCAGGGTGAGAGATGGCAATTACAGGGCCCTGCACAACCAAAATGAATATTTTATGAGGACTAAAACTGCTCTGGAATGAATCATACACACGGAGTCACACATGGCGAGTGGGCTCATACATGCCAGCCCCAAGGAGAGAAGCCGAGGCCTTATCTCCTTTCAGAGTGTTGACTATAAACCTGGCGAATGGTAATAAGCAAACACAAAACAGGCTGGCCTGCTGGCCTGCCCACTCTGTGCCTGGGACAGACACTCAGTCCCTAGCACACATGGCTGGGAGGTACCAGGCTAGCGCACACTGCAGACACTCTTGCAGGTACATGCATCCCCTAAGTTTGTTTTCAAGGAATTTCTGAATCAGCATTGGGAGTTTATTGTTTCAAATGTTCGAAGTATTGCCAGCTGCATGCAGCCTGGGAACCTCTCCTTCCGTGGAAACCATCTGCGTGCATTCTGGGACAGGGAGAGGGGACTGTGTCGTCCATCCCAAAGGGCATTGCCGGGAGGTTAGGAGAGGCCCCCTGCAGCACCACACACCTGCAGCTGATTCCTCCCCTTCCTCTCTGGCTCCTCCTCTGTCCCCTGGACTAGAACGTCGCCAGCTCTGGGTCCATGGATGGAGGAGTCAAGACTGCAGCCCCCCCCACACACACACACATGGATGTATGAGCAAAGCCACACGAAGGAAGAAGTAGCTGCTTCTCTTTTGACCATCAGTGCAGTGTGAAGATTTAGAGGCTGAAAGGATGGTTCCATCTGTTCCACTTCCTCCACAAGCGCTCCTGGTGAGTTGCTAGAACAAATGACAACATTGTTCGCTGGGCCATGGAGGCCCAGGTCCACCACTGAATGGCCATTGTGCCTGTCCAGCTACTGATACCTGTGCCTTTGTCAGGAAAGAAGGCCGGGCCGTGACATCAGCCTCACACAAGCGTCCCTCTGTGCACATCCCAGGACAGGCCCTCCCGCCACCGGCGGGAACCCAACACAAGATCCCTCTGAGAAGGTTTTTTTGAATCCAACTCCAATGCATTGTTTGTGAAAACAAGGCCATTAGGTATATTAATAATTTGATAAATAGGGATTTGCCCTTAATTATTCATGAAGAACATTTGGCAACAGTAAAATTATATTCACAGAACAGGTTTATAAACCAGCTAATTATAAATTAAGTATGCAAGAGAAAATTGCTAACCTTGAAATTAAAATATTTTATGATTCTGCAATTACAAAAAAAAGGGGGGTAGAGAATTATCAAAACCCTGGTGTGAACAGAGAGTATGGCAGGTCTATACAGAAGGCAGCATGCAGGCCGGAGGAGTGACAGAGTGGGGGGCAGGAAATCACCCCCACCCAGCTCCCTCCAAAGATCCTCAAACACAGGATTACTCTTCCCAGGAAAGCTTCCTAAGATGACACAGTCTAGAAGGACATCAGTGTCCACTCACAGAGAGGCCTAGTAGGGCACATCTCTGCCCTCTGGAAACTCTCCCACCCTGAACAAAGGTACTTCCTCTGTTTACTTACATGGCTGCACTGGGGAGCCATGGGGAAGCCAGATTCCCTTGCCCCCCCAACCCACTTCAATGCTGTCCTGCTGGGGTGAGGTCCACAGCGAACTTGAGGCCCAAAAGGGAAAGACAAGCTGATGACACCGAAGCGTGGTCCCGCTCATTCCCACTAGAGGGCTTCTCCACCAGGGAGCAGGCAGATGTCATTGTGGACAGCCAATGGGGGAGGACACAGCTCCCCCTCTACAGTCTGGGAACTGAGGCTCCTTCCTGGGAGCTGGGCGAGCCCACTACCTGGCAGCTGCCTTGTCAGGGGCTCTGTACAGACCCTTGCTCCCTGGGGGCACTCACTGGGCTGAAACACACCCTGAGTGTCACCCACGTCTTCCTTTTACTCATTTGATGAGTGAAGACGGGGCTGAATCACTGTCTCCTTAATGACTAGTCCTCTCCCGTAACTTAAGCAGGAGGAAAGAGTTCAGGAAAGCAACCAGAATGATTAATTAGAGAATAGGCCATCTGTATAGACCTATATTCCTGAACTGCCCCCCCACCCCCCAGCTCAGCAATCCAGAGGGCAGGCCTGCCAGCCTTCCCTGGACAGAGCTCAGTGGCTCCTTCTTTTCTGGCTCCAGAAATTGACCTGAAAAGATGGGAAATCCATCGCAATGCCTTATTCCCTTTTCTTTTCTTCCTCTCAGGTATGAAGAGTCTTGACTTCCCCGAGAGTCAAAAGCCCCACTAATTGCTCCTGTAGCTCAGAGAACAGCACAGGGCACGCACACATGGCGGAGTCCTTACCCTGACAGGGAGACACAGCTGCGGGTCAGGCCAGCCAGCCAATCGGGGAGGTCTCCAGGAACTCGGATAACGAAAAATTTTTCATGTATAAAATCCTTAATCAAAATGCTGGTGGTGTATCCTTGTAGAGCAGACATTGCAACTTAAAATTAATATACAACAGCGCCTTTAACAGGAAGAGTGTCCGCAGGTGCCCAGGACCCGAATGTCTAGGCTGTGGCCTGAGCAACCAGACCACAGCTGGCAAGCCAGTTGTGTGCCTGACACCTAGATCTCACCGGGCCAGGATCCCAGGCCCAGAAACACTCCAAGACAAGAGAGCAGATCAGCAAAGATTAGGCGCCACTGAGAGCAACACACATTGAAGGTGTGGCATGCTCCATAAGCAGCCACGGGCCTAATTTTGGGCATGGCTTTAAGCCACCTTGAACCAATTAGCTTAACTCCATTAGCTGCTATCTAAAGGATATTTTTATCATTCGGAATAGACGACTGTGCGATAGGATACATTTCTTTCTTTACCTCTGGGATGCCCCACAGATGCTAAGCAACCTCCCCTAACAATATTTAAATTGCTTACAAAGCCTCTCTAAATATTTGCTGTGTATTTAGCATGCCTAAGATTTGCCTGTTATCCCAAAGTCTTTTTGTTGTAAATTGCAATTTTACAACTTCATGCTCGTGATGTATTTTGACAAAGCCCTGCTGACACCCTCTATTGGCCTCCCAAGGCGGAGCAGCTGATACTCCACGAGCCACCAGAGAACTCCCAATTTGTTGTGAGGGCTGCAGCTACTTTGCCATCCTCAATCTGCATGGAGAAAGATTAAACATTCAATTTGTTACTTGATAGGCCACAAGGTTCGCCACTTACCATACAAATGGAGATCGTTACTGTCATTCCTCAACTTGCTCGCCGGAGTATTTTATTATTTGTAATATTTACTTCAGGGAAATTATGATTCATGTCATATTTATCTTCATGAAAAATGAGCATCTAAATGGAAATCACCTTTTGAATGTACCAGGATATAGTGTAATACTAATATGCTTCATGAACTATAAAATTTAGTCACAGTGTATGGGTATATTATAGCATGACTTTAACAGTCTCCCATCAAGCAAATTTTCTCTGTGTTAAGCTGGTACTCTGCGCCCTGATTCCAGTTTGATAATCATTACACCTACATGATGGTACAAGTCACTACTTGTAGATTTATGTCCCCCCTCAGCTCTTTTGCATTAATCTGCCCCTGAATAAGCTATTCACACTTCCTCCACTGCGCGCAGGAAATTGGAATAAGGTGCAAATTTGTAGGCCTTAAATCTGAACAAGCACAGACAGATATTTTTCACCTGATACCACTCATTTGTTTCAAGTAAATACAAAAGACACTTTTTATTCTTTGTCTCCGTTCTAAAACCATTCTTCATTCAAACGGCTGTTGTGTTTTCCCTCCATATTTATATCTGTTTCTGCAGAAGTCAGAGTTAAATGGACTGTCCACAATTAGCTCTGAGTCAGATCCCCATGATGTCTGTGTGGACCTCCAGAGACCACCCCGGCCAGGTCATCTGCCACCCAAGGAGGGGGCTCCAAGGACCACGGACACAGCACGGCTCGGAGGCCCACTGCCCACTTTGGAGAGTCCTTTCCTATCACTGGAAAGCCTGAGACAGACTTCAGCGGCTGAGAGCTCTGCGGCCCTGGTCAGAGAATCATGGCTCATGACAGAGGCAGTTTGGAAAAACCGAAAAGTGACAGAACAGCTTAGGGATGCTCTCCTCCAATTATCCAGGAAATTCTGAGACTCTTGGTCCAGCCCCTTTCCCACCTCAAACCTGTTCCTCTCAGGCTGGCCTCCAGCCAATCAGGCCGTTAGGGGAGATTTATGGGCCCGCCTCTCTCTGCAATGGCCCCTGCACGCTGACCCAAGGCTTAAGATACCAGTAGCTGGAGAAGTGTCCAGTGGACTCATCTGGACAGAAGGATCCTGACCTTCTCATTGCATCCAATCAAGGACCAGAGGCTCTCTCAGCCTGGTTTCTCCTCGAAGCTCTTAGGGAGTTATCTGAGCACAGGCAGGGCTGGGCATCCCCCCGCCCCACAAAAAAAAAAAAACAGTAGAGGTCTCAGCAACCAAGTGCAAGTGCGCATGCCTCTGCTCTGGAAGCTACTCCCCTTGTAAAAAGCAGTGAATAATTAATTCGATGGACTTCATTTCCACATAAAGCTGCTGCTACTGGGCGCAATGAGTGCTTTGGCGATTTCCGTTGATTTGGGGTTTGGTATCCCAGACATTCAGCACCTAGCTGGTGAGCAACATGGGGGCTGCAGACCAGGAATGATGCCTCTTGCACCAACCCCGACAGCGAGCCACGTTGCATGGATGTTTATGCACGTTACAAATTAATGATAATCACCACTGACCATAAATACAGCACAGAGAATCACACGCGAGGGTCACAGCCTTGAACCAGCTACATAAATACAGTATGATTAGTCCATGTCTAAGAGTCCATCCATCACTTAATTACTTTTTCCATTATGCCTGCACATTTTATCTAATCAGAAAGTCAGCCTGCTTGCTTTCACCAAGCAGGGTTAAACTAATAAGACCGTTGAAGCTTAAACCACACTGAAGCTTGCATACACGCTGCCCCCTTCTCTGACAATGCATTTTAAGATCACCATCAAGCCATAACACCCCCAAATATGTACTTTCCCGTTTGAGGGGGGGACAGCTCCGAAGCCAGCGGCTAATTAGCATACTTCTCATACTCTCCATGAAGTCACGGGCTCATCGGGCCCACGTGGTTGATAATGGGCACCTGCCTAAATCAATCGACAGAGCAGGGCACACGGCCCCTCCCGGAACCCCTTTATATTTCAATCGTTCTATGACAATAATTGATTGTGATTCTCTCCTGAAATGTACCAAACCCTGGGAAATGGCTTGGGCTTTCATTCATCAATTTCAGCTTCATAAGTGGAAATTTATACAAGGTATGCAGATGTTTAGAGTTTGGGGTAATCAATAAGAAGTAAATAAAGATTGGCACTCACTCTACTCCACTTGACAAGCCCCAGCCTAATGTTTGTCAAGCAAATTAAACACACTCAGACGTTTCACCTGCTCCGACAACGGCACCACATATGGCCCTGAAGTTAAAAATAAGAAAATGTGCATACATTACCATACATAATGTACAACTCCCTCCA
>PVHP010015688.1:0-17500 GCA_004024765.1 Zapus hudsonius | reverse complement strand
GACATGATCAAGAAGCTACGAAGATTATTAGGAAGAAGTCAAAATGCAGGGTGGGGGAGGGGGCCCGGAGGATCCGTCTGGGTTTCTGCTTAGATGAAAGAGCATGTGTACCCTTCCAACTCTGCCAAACAACAATCCAGGCCGGCTGCCGGACGTCAGGTGGCTTCGGTGGTCCTAACAGCCACCGTGCAAAAACAAGCCCGAGCTCAGCTGGTACTGGGAAGATTCACTTATTCTAGTTGAACGCACATTAAAAGAGCGACTGAATGAAGCCAGGCAACAAGACCTAAGCTGACAGCCCTGCCCCTGGCCACTGGGCCATCGCTGTCTGTCAGCAGCCTGGCCCGGATGTCCCACCACCCAGGCTCCTCCAAGCAGCTGGTCATGAAGCCAGGACAGGGGCTTGAGTGAGCGAGGGGTGCGCTGGGGCAGGGGGTGCTGCCCCACCTTCCAGACACTGAGTGGGGCGCTGGAGTTTGTAGGAAGAGTTGGGAAGCAAGCAATCTGGGGGAGTGCATTCCCCTAGGCGGTTTGCTGCTCAGCCTGGTAGATTTGCTGCCCTTGGCCGGCCTTTGTCTGTGCGCCTCCTCCTCAACCATTCTCTCTTGTTGTCTTGGAGGATGAGGGAGAGGCTGGCTCTTCCAGGTGCCCCTGGAGCAGAGCTCCTGAGGGCTAGTATCACACCCAGCTCGTGGCCACCTTTTGCTCTGCATGAACTTGGCAGGAGAGAACGGCCATTAAGTACTGAGCAGGGGCTCAGCCCGACAGAGATGCCAGTCCACGCTTGCTACCCCAGGACTCCTCTTTACTGCCTGTCCTTCAGAGAGAAGGAAGAGCCTCGTAGCCAAGTTTTGACACGGCCACATATGGCCTCCTCCATCAATCTGACTAATCAAGCATCAAGAAAAGCCACAGCCAACCTAATTGCCAGCCATCGCGTCTCACTGCATGTGATCTGAAATTGATACAGGTCTAGGAGAGAGTGGGCTGGGGCGGGGAGGAGGAAGACAAAGCCGAGGGCCCCCTTCAAGTGTCTGGGGTGAGCCCCGTGGTCTCGGGAAGAGGCGTACAAAGCGTGCCTAGGCCTGGATGCACCCAGTCAGCCATCAGCCCAGGCTCCACTTCCCTGATTGGAGCCTTGAAGGTTGAGAGTAAGCTAAAGTCAGTGACTGGGGGAACACCAGCCAGCCTGCTGGTGCTGCCCTGCCAAAAGGGGGCACCATGAAGCCTCGGGACATAGAGTCTTCACCCCCGCATCTGTCTTTTCTGCAGATGGCTCCCCCCACAAATCAAGGGGGACTGGCGGGCACACTAAGCAGGAATTTCTTGGGACAACAAGGAAGAAGCCTAATCCACAGTACTTTTTTTTTTTAAACAAGGCGCTGCCCAAAAGCCTTCCTGTGGCTGCATTGTCTGTCCCTCCCTGCCCCTTGTGTCTTCCTCGAGGGCTGACTGACAGCTGACATTCTCCCACTTATTATCAAGAAGTACAAGTTTTGATGTTATCAGAGTGAAAAAACAGCCCAAATGTCAAAGTCTGAATATTTTCCCCAGTTTCTTTAAATGACATCTTACTTCCCTACATTTATTGTGGTGGGGCCACGCAAGCACGGGGTGGCCAGAGGCAGATACCATTGAACTTTGTTGGGTTTGTTCCTACCTCCTCCGTAAGCTGCAATTTCTGCCCTTTTCCTAGCAAGGAATTTCAAATAATTCTGTTATAAATGACTATATCTAGGGCTGCTTAACAGAAAAGAGCCCAAGCTGACCCATTGCTGTATTAAATTTTCATATGAAAAGAGGACTTTACACAGGCAGCCAAAAGGGCAGAGCTCAGCGCTCCTGTCGGGCTCCCAGAGACAAGCATTTTCTAGCTCTGCGTGCATAAAATGAGCTACAGTAGGTGTCAGTAATTAAACGATCATGTTTCAAAGTCCTGACAACAGTACAGAAGCCCAAGAACAAGACGATAATTTCATTAGTCTGAGAGCTAAGTCATAATTAGGTGCCTTTCACAGAGTGAAAGTCACGAACAAAGGTACCGGTCCTGCCAGGCCAGGTCTCCAGCACAGGACTGAAATCTAATCCGGGGTTCTGGCTTTACGGGGTTCACCATAGGCAGGAGACTGCAGTTAAAGTCTGGCCCGGAACAATCAGGCTTTCTTTTAGGAAGCTGAGCAAGGAAATGACACAGAAAAGGCCTGAAGAAGTCAGGAACAATGGGATACGGTGGGTTATTGTCACAGAGAAAGCTGAATTCCTCCCCTTGTCCTGGACACGAAGAGGGGAGGCCACGGCCTGGACTTCTCTTCAGGCTCACAGGCCCCACTCATGTCATTAACTATATTATAAACTGACTTTGCTAAAGTAGCGTTTATTTAAAACTAAACTGTTGGGATGGGCACTTCATGGCATCATTAAACGTGCGGTTTGAATCTCCTGTCAGTTTATTTATCTGTGTCTTTACTTGCTGAGGTATTTGCATATTTAATTGATCAATATGCTCTCGGCTCCTCTGCACATCTGCCAAGCTGGTCCCAGCCTCTTACACCCCTCATTTCTCAAACTGACAGCTTACTGCCTGCCACCTCCTCCCGACAGACACTGGGGGAACCACACACCTCTCCAGTAGCAGGCTACCTGACCCTCTGGCCGGCGCCCCTTCCTTCCTTAATGTCTATTAATTTTCCATCCCTGGATAACATATAGCCTGCACATTTTCATTGTCTGATCTGCAGAAAGTTCCTCAGACAGATTTTCCACATGGCTACACGTCACAGTGCTAAGAGCAACATGTGTTCCTCGCTCCCGTTCAGCATCTGTCACTGTCTGCGCCTGCCTCCTCGCAGCCTTGAATTGGAGTGTCTTATCAGCAGTGTGTCAGAAACCCGCACTGCCTTCTCTTCCTTGTTTAATCTTTTATTAAGAGCTACAATGTGAGCTTCTGATAGCAAATGTCCTCCACTTCATCATTCATAAATCGGGAGTCAACATCAATAAGGTGGCGCTCTCCGGAATCGGAAGCCGCATGGGTAACTGCCAATGGAAACGTCTTAAATTTTCTAAACAATCCGCTGGCATTTCTTGATGCCAACAGAGTGCCACGAAGCCCCATTATGTATGTTAGATGGGGAGAAGCATAGGGAAGTTGTCCCCCTTGGGTTCCTGCCTGGAGATGGATTACAGCAACGGACAAGGAGGCAGAGGCCATCGTCCTGCAACAGCTTGGGTAATTTCGAACAGGCTGAAAAGACCTACCAACCATTTGGTTAAAAAAAAAAAACGCAAATAAATAAAGCCTCCCAATGTGCAGTGTGGAGGCACCTGGGGCTCACAAGAGAAATTTAGGAAGAAAAAAATATGGATTTCCTAGAGGTTCTTTAGGGATTTTCGGACCACAACCTGAGGAGGGCGAGCTAGAGGGACAGAAAGAGGTCCTGTGTGTGTCTGGGTGCTGGGAAGGGTGCTGGCTGTCCATGTGGGGGAAGTTCCAAGGAGGAACCCGGTCTCTGCTTCCACACTCTTCAATGACTGCCGTGTTATTTCTCTCTCCTTTGATTGATGCTTTAGTCTGAGCTGTCATTAGTTAAATTAATTTCCTCTCCAAGACAGTGGAATAAGGTCCACAATGGTAAATCTTGTGAGACTGTAAAAATAGACCATAATTTGGAGGAAATTCAGATGTGTTCCTGGCTCCTGTCATCACGGCAGAAGAACACTTTAATTTGATAGGAATTCCTCAAGAGAAACTTTAAATTAACTTAGATTTAGCTGTGTTTGAGGGATAGCAATTCAAAGCAACAAAATAAAATACTATTTGCTGACTCCAGTGTTTCTGTGTTCCTGCTTCTATCTGTTCTTTTTTATTTTCTGCTCAGGCTAAATAAATGCCGATATTCACCTTGAAGGAGTCATCATAAAGTAACTCCCCTGGGATATAAAAATATACTTTTCTCATCTTCCACCCAAACAGTGTCAGATGAAGTTAAAAGACCTGGTAAATGTGCTAAAATCTGCTTATGTGAATGACTTTTTTTTTCCAGGATAACTGAGCAGCCATCTCCTCAACTGTCCGGATGAGAAGGGATGGATGGAACCCGAGCGGGCAAGGGTCGAGGTGGGAGGTAGTGGACAGCAGGGAGGGGGGTGTGGGAAGAAGAGATGGACAACAGAAGCCTCAAGAAGACCTTTGGGACATCTGGTCCAGCCCCCAGGAACAGGGGAAACCTAGCCAGGGTCACACCAAGATGAAGCAAGAACCAGTCTGGGACCCCGGACTCCCGCCTATTGGACCCACTGATACCAACAAGCCTCCAGTTCATGACACTTAGGAAGTTGAACTTAACTTTCCTTTTCCTAAGTTGCCACTGCAGACCACTGTGGTCAGGTTTGGCCTCGGTGGGCATTCCTGGGGCGTGCTGTGCAGGCTAGCTCTGGGTTTCCCTCTGGATTGCTGGCCATGGCTTCCAATCTTCTTTGAGTCATATATTTGTACACACGCACCACACACCATCCACAGGCAAACTGGAAGGGGCTTCAGGACCACCTCTGAGTAAACTGGGGCCCCACCCAACCACAGTGACCACTAGTTCAGGGAAACTGAGCTTGCTGGAGTCCCAAGGCCAACCTGGAAGACTTGGGAGCCATCCAAAAAAGCATGTATCACCCAAAACCCATAAAAGCCAAGTCCAAAGACATAGAGGCCATCACAAACATCTCAATCATGAGGACCTAGTTCAAAGACTTGGGAGCCAATGAAACCAGGCATCAACCCAAAAAAAACCGATTTAAGTTCAAGGTCATGTTCTATGCGTAATTCTTTTGGCTTTGATTCTCTGTGTCACGGCCCTCCAGTGAGAATGATCCTTAAATGCTCTTGACATCTATAGAAGTGCATCCTTCCAGGTCAGACACTCAAGTACATCTGGAGTGGTTCACCCCCATGACTGTGGCCCTCTTGGCTGGAAACAAGCCATAGGCTGCAGCCACACACGGCTGACATTCTCACATGACTTACCACCACTCGGCAACGTCATAATTATGACGCCTAAATTTACCCTGTTTATTCACAGGCCAGAGGAATGCATGATTGTTTATTTTTATTACAAATATTGATGGTAACTCACAGGCATTTACTTCATTGCCATTTCCAGTGAAATTGCCCATCATAAAGTATCTCTAGAATTCTGATCCTGATTAGCGTCTTGAGCTGGTCCAGGGTGCGATCCTACCATTTGTCTTAATTTTATTTTGCTCTCCCTAACTGCACACACCACTTCAGGAATATCTGGAATTTTGTTTTAATTGTGTAGCTTTCAACTCCACCACATTTCTCTTTGTGTTGAAAGCATCCGGTGATTTATCCTCATTATTGTGTAAATAGGTTTCGGCAGTTCTCAGTAAATAAAACAAAGACTGACAGGAGGAGAAGAGGGAATTTGCTTTCCTACCAATTAGAGTAGCCTCAGGCAGTACTTTTAAGAGGAGATAAATCCTGCAAATCACTAAAATGATCCTGTCACATGCTCCAAATATTAAAATCGCACAGCGGCGCCCTCCGTACAGTTTGCTCGGCTTTAATGAGTTGGGGTGGGCTGCAGTGCGCAGTTGGGGACCCCTCACTGACAGCCGAGCTCACACCCAAACTCCAGTGGCCAGAGAGAAAATCAGGGTTGTGGAATCTGCAGCTTCCTGCTGAGGAGCACTCACTCCCAAGTGGCTGAGGAGCACTCCCAAATGATCCTGCTACCTGTTACCCAGGATGAATGCACCTGAACCCACATCGCAGCAGCACAGTCCATGCTGCTAACAGTTACCTAGCAAGGCATCAAGACCTGCGGCCTGGGCTAGTGAGGGAACAACCTGTTAAGTTATGTGACTGGGGAAACGGAAGGTAGGTTTGCATATGCTGGTGCTGCACTCTGTCTCCAACAGCAGCTCACTTTCTCCTGTTCCCGCCATCAGTCCGCTGGGGAGACAAGAGCTTCCCAAACCTCACCTAGTCTCTCCAGCCTCCTGGTTTCACGGGGACCCAGCTCCGAGCCACGTGAATTCAGCGAGTGACCTCCAAGGCTGGTGTGACTTAGGGAATCATGGCCTTCCCACCCTCATGTGGTCTCACCGGAGCATAGTGAGGCACAGGACCCTCAGTGAGGCAGAGCATCTAGAGATCTTAGCAGCCAACCAGATGTTCATCATGGAACCCAGAGCTGCAGAGAGCCCTGCAGAGAGGCATGGGCGGCCTCATGCTTCCTATTTCCTAACGCTATCTTTCCTCTCTCTGCCACAGTCAGCTCGTACCTGGTGACAGTGACACCTGGTGTCCACGCAATAATAACTGTTAGCTTGCTGTGATGTCCACGAGAGATCTCTGCTAGTGTGTGGCTAATCGCAGGGCCAGGACTTACTCTCATGAGCCGGGGCCCTGCTCCCCGTCCTACAGCAGAGCAGAGAAGAGCAGCGCCACAGCACGCCTCTGGCTGAGTTCCAGGCTCTCCCTCTACCTTCTTCTGGATCTGGACTGAGATGCCACATGTCACAGAAGCAACCCCAGGGCTTCAGGGAGAACCTCCATTTCTGACTTAGTCTCAGCATCCAGCTCCATAAGGGGGGAACGTGTCCAGGTGGAACCGCTCTGTACAGGTAGTCTCATGGGACACAACCTAGTATTGTGTGTAACTGACAGCCAATTGACCAGAAGATCGATATCCGAAGTAATTATTTTCTATTTTCTTTCTATACAGTATCTTTTTGGAAGTCCTGGGCACATGGAGATCCTTGTCATGAGATTCCCTGTCAATGATGCACAGAGCATTTGTGTGTCAGAGCTGTGATTTTCTGATTCCATCGACTCCTTTCTCTCATGGATCTACTATTCCATAAGCAGTTGTGCCCTGAGCTGAGTTCTGTGAAAGGACCACAAAGCCAGTATCTACCTTCACAAAGCCTAGACAGACTTCCACTAGGCATTACCCATGTTCTCTCTCCTAGGTGCAGCTGAACTTTTAAGGTTTGTATGTAGTCAATCAGCAAATGTGAGAGTGGGTACAGGCTATGAATCAAGCAAGACAGGAGACCGTGAGAGGGGAACAGGTAGAGAAAGGGGGCCATCCGAAGGACATACATCATCCAAGTGGAGGCCGTAGTGGAGAGAGGGAAGAGAAGAAGGGGAAAGGAAACAAACTTTGTTTGAAAAAGTACCACAATGAAGCCTACTTCTTTCATGCTAATAAAAAATTAAATTAAGCCAGGCATGGTGGTGCATGCCTTTAATCCCACCACTCAGGAGGCAGAGATAGGAGGATCATCTTGAGTTCGAGGTCAACTGAGACTTCATAGTAAATTCCAGGTCAGCCTAAAAAAATGTTAATTTGGGCAGAAGAAATGGCCCAGTGGTTAAGGCATTTGCCTCCAGTGCCTAAGGCCCTGGGTTCAATTCCCCAGGACCCACATAAGCCAGACCCACAAGGTGGTGGCCCTGGTGCGCTCTCTCTCTCTCTCTCTCTCTCTCTCTCTCTCTCTCTCTGCTTGAAAATGCATATTTTTTAAAATGTTAATTTAATTTTTAAAATGGTAACTTAGTATACCTCCCTGGGGAAGGGTATGACAGGGCTTCAGTGCATGCTTTCAAAGTGCTAACTGGACATATTGGCTATATAGATGAATATCTACAAAATCAGGGGTGAGAGGTATATTGGGCCTGAAAGACGTGATTTTAACCAGTCCAGTCCACATCCTCCAAGGTGCTCTAGGAGGCAGGGGTATCAATGGGATCCAGGAGCACAGTTCAGGGGAGCACTCACTGCCGAGCCAGCCGACCCAACGAAGGAACCAGCCATGGTTTCTTACTGCTAGAAGACTTGGAGGCAAAACCAGCCAGCTGACCAGCCACTAAGTCCCATTCTCTCCCCTCCATTCTCTTACCCCCCCAAAAAAAATCTGTACTTTCTTTCTAATCCCCCAAAGGACCACCACTTCCTCCAGAGGGAGTGAGTGACTGGGGAAGGGCACCTCTGTTCATGGTAGCTTCCTCTCCCTGCTTTGTGACTCACCTCCTTCCGCCTCAAACACCCTTCCCCTGCTCTTCTCTGGAGGTACAGAGCTCTTTCAGCTCTAAAGCCACAGCCTCTAACCCACCTTTGCATTACTCCAGACCAACTCCAGAGGCATCGCCCCCCCCTCAAGCCTTTCTCTCCTGTATTAAAATAATTCTTTCTTTGTTAATGTTTTTTTTCTTGGTCTGTGTAATAGGCCTGGTGTGCATGCATGGTGTGTGCATGCAGACGTGCAGATGCATACACCTCCAGCAAACATGTTGTGGTGGCTACAGCAGACCTGTGAGTGCCATGGAAAGGGAAACCCAGCACCTGTCCCAGTGACTGTCTGTCACTTCCACCTCATCTCCTAAACCTGGGAGTCCCAAGGGGTCCTCCTGCCTCTACCCCTTTCCTCCAGCACCGGGGTCACAGGTATGTGTGGCCACACCCAGCTATAACCATTCTTCCCACCTCCTTTCAGGCACACACAGTGAGGTGAGAGTGTGGAGGTGATGGATAGAAGAACAGGCAAGCATCCATGGCTTATGCTGCATCACAGGAATGCATGGGGAAGGGAAGAGGAATCTGCCTCTCGCTCTACCCATCCCTGACAGCAGGGACACTATTTTAACCACCTTAACTCAAACTAATAGGTTTTCAATAAATATTTCTCGAATGAATAAATGAATGTAAAATTAGTTATTCCTGAAGAAATCGAAATGACTCCTTAAGTAGCTCCCTATATTGCAAATGCAAATTTTCATTGAGTAGGGCACAGACACAAGTTTATAATAATATTTCTGAAGCAAAGTCAAATTCCTCCAGGAAAGGATTCCACCACCATGTATGTGAGAGGCAGAAAGAACCCAGCTGTGCCTTCTTGGGGGAGGGGGTGTCATTCCCTGCAGGCGTATGCTCTGCCGCCTTCACCCTGTTGTCTTGTGCAGATTTGGGGCTGGAGGCTTGAAGGAGAACACAGTTCGATCTTGGCCTTGATGGTGTCCAGACGTCACTGAGGCACTCAAGCACAACATCCAATATGGTAGCCACAAGCCACAGGTGGCACCTGAGACAAGAAAGGTGGCTGGTCCCAATGAATGCAACCTGTATGTGTCCGGGGCATACCACATTCCAAACTTTGCCAACGAAGTCAAGGTAAAAAAAATCTCAATTGTTTAAAAAATACCAGCATAAGTGCCTTTTGGCCACATGGAATGAAATTAGCATATTATTGAGACAAATTTCATTTATTATGTTTACTTTGTAAGCATGGCTGCTGAAATTTTTACAGTGGTATCTTTGGCTCCCCTTCGGGGCTGGTATTGCTCCTCTGACCAGCACTGGTCTCTAGAGTAATAGTGTTGCTACAGGAGGATGACCTTGACCTGACCTCACTCTCCCTGGCAGAAGCACCCTCCCGTGAGCCTCTGCTGGACCCTCACACACCATCTCCAGAGGACAGTGGTTCCACCCCTCCTGTGGCCCCTGGAAGGCCACACAGCTCCTGAGGATCCAGGCATCAGCCTCTCTCTTTAAGAAGGTGGTAGGGAAGGGAACAGGCCTCCACAACCCCAGAGTTGGCTCCACCCATACCACAGGCAGCCCTGCTGGGTTGGGCCCCTAAGGCCATGTTTGTTTCATTAATGCAACCCTCAGACACTCCAACACTGCTTCACATTCCAGAGTGGTTCCAAAAGTGATTTCCACAGTTTGATTTACATACTAGCCGAGTGCAAATTTAGAATAATTTGGCCTGAATGATCCTCACTAGAATAGATGGCCACAAGGAGAGAGTGGTGAATAAAGCAGTCTTACTCAGAATCTAAGCAATTTGCTGCCAAACACAAGCAGCATTTCCCCAGATTATAATTTACACTGTATTAACTGTCAAGAGCGCTTTTGAGAAATATAGATAACAATTCAGATGCAATCGATAGGGAGTGACAGTTGATTTTAAAGCCTAATGCAAGACAAGAAAGAAATGACTGGGGCATCGGCACTGGAAGAATAAATTTGTTTTGTATTTGATTTTTGTGTTAAATTTATTACTGCCAAGAAGAGCTCTCTTTCAATAATATTAAGAACAAGATTGTGAAATGGCAACATGTTCGTCTCCTGCAGTTTCCACAGCCTTGCCAATATGAAACAACGGCCCGCTCAGTGCAATGTATAGATCCGATTAAACCACCATGAATTCCTCCTAAGTTGGCATTTCCACCTCTCGAGGCTCCCCCACTCCCCGTGTTCCTCAGGGATGGCAGGAGGCTCTTGTGTGGGCCAGCCTGCTGCATCCTCAACCTCCCTCTCCTGGGAGCTGTCACACCCTAGGAGGGTCCCTGTCTGTGCAGGCTAGGAGGGTAGCGATGGCTCACTCACTGCTGGACTCCACATCCAGTCTGTCGAAGCGGGCAGTCAAGAGATGAGTGAGAGCAGAAACAAGAAGAAACGCCAGCGATGTGATTGAGGAGGGTCGGAGCGAGACTATGGCCCTGTCCTCGTCACCATAAGCTTTTTCAATTCTGTCAACATGTCCAGTGTATATAATCTCGGGGTCTGATGTTCTTCCTGAGCAAAACCACAAGAAACTTGACAAATACCAGGGAAAAAAAAATTTCCCCTCCAGCCCAACTCTATTATTCCCATTCTCCCCCTGCAGCTGAGGTTGCCTCTCGCAGCCCTGCGCTCTCAAAAACCCACCAGCGTGGCCAGGAATGAAATGATGAAAGTTGCCACAGTTCAAACTTATCCATACTTCTCACTTATGACATGATTGATTTTCCTTCAGCATGCTCAAATACGGGATTGTCTTCTCTCTTCACTGTGGAAACAGCTAATGTATACAGCCTTGGCCTGCCACGGAAGGGGAAGCAGTTGACGTGTAGAAGAACAAGAGAAATGAATACGGATGAAATTTGAAAGTGCAATTTTCCATCTGTCAATCACCTTTCAAAGGGACCCGTTAACCACCCATCGGGAGACCCTCGGCGAGGGTGTCCCATTTGCGAGGTTTCACACAACGGGCCCTTTGGCCTCATTAATCAAGATATTAGTGGCTGATCAAAGTTTTGCACAGGAACTCGGCACTAACATTCTGAGGGCGCAGGCATATCTGATGATGTCCCTCTAGGTGTTATCGATAATTTATATTTTGAATGAAAACAAATGGTCTCCTCTTAACCAGAATTTGATTAGGTGACGACAAAATCCATTTCTCGCACCCTGGTGAAGGCACACCATGCTTGGATCCCCTCCCTCTGCTGCCTTCGAAGAGAATGTGAGGTGCTCTTGAATTAATAATGGATGGTCACCCCAACCCTTCCTGGCCACAGCACCAAGACGCCTCAAAATACAGCCAATTAAGGTTTATTTAATTATTAAGGTTGAATAAATAACAGCGAAACATGTTAAAAATCTTTCAGTTTCAGTCAATCATAATAAAAAATTAATGAGACTGGATAGAGAGCCATAAAAACTGATAGACTGCGATCGTGAATTATAAATCGGTATTGATTTTTTCCTTTGCAATAACGCTCTCAGGTAATCGTACGTCGTCGCATGTAAAGTGCACTTTTCTGGTGGAGACTAATATTAACTATCAAATATAGATGAGACGGAGGCATTTATGACACTTCAGATTTCACAAACAAAAAGCAAAAAATACAATTTGTGGAATAATGACTGCGCTGAACAGAGGATCCTAGGGTGTTTATGGGAGCTGGCCGGGACCCCACTGAGCCGTGAATTCATAAGACACAGTTACCTTATTCTTCTCCTGACATTTCTCCTCTGATATGTTACCTTGTTAGTATCACTAAGAAAAGCATAAATATTTTTTATTATTTGTGAGGCTCATCCTGTCTTGCTTAATAGACAGGCCACATGGAGTTAAAGCCATATTATATGACCTGGTGCAGAAGTAATCATTCAAAAGCCCAAAGCACATATTTTATACCGCCTGCCTTTATTAATTCTAAGCCCCCAAGAAATAGCGGGAGGATTTTCTAGCTTTCTGTTTATTGAAGTAACATGGAAACAAATAAGACATTTCCCTAGGCTAGCTCAGATAAAGTGGACGATTACTATTGGCATTCCACATGTAAATATTTAACACTTCACAGATAGTTTGCACCTAAATACCCATTAGATGTTGCTACAAGCCTGGACACCATCTCCCAGCAGAGCTACACGGGCCGTCCTGGGCACTGGTTATTGGATTAGGGCACACACAAATCTCATTCTAAACAGTTCTCAGCAGCGCTGGAAGGGGACTTGGCCGGGAGAGGGGACACACCTGAACAGGAGGCTTTTTTGACACAAACCAACTCCACAAGAAAGCTGGGACCAAGCCAGGGTGGGCTGGGCCATTACCGCTGGCCCAGCTGATAACCCTGCCCACAGTTTGCTAGTGGCGCTGATCAGGCTTCCCTCTTTGGGGAGAGACACAGGGGAGACATCATGGACACAGGCCAGCTATGAGCACATATGCCTGCCTGAGTTCTGTTATTACCCCCTCTCCACACTGCCTAGACCGGAGCATCAAAACACCCAAGGCCTCTGGGCTGGAAGTGTGGCAGTTTGCAACAACCCATGTAACTAACCTACAAGTCAACTTCTGGCAAAGTGCAGCCAGGGCTGGGGAGATGGCTCAGCAATTCGACAGTACCACCATGTCTTTACGTAACTTTTCTTCCAGATAAACGAAAGGTAGATTTTTTAATATGTAAAATGTATTCAGAGTTCAAGACATGGATGTCACCTGCCCGCTCTGACTCATTACAGATGACTGACTAAGGTTCTTTCTAAATACAAAGCTGCTCTGTAGGTCTGCTGGTAGAAGGACTTGAAAATGAGCGAGGTAGAGCTGCTTCTACAGGCTCCCGCTCATCCTCGACTTTCCCAGGACTGGAAAATGCCACCGCCCGGAACTCTGCATACCTTCCCACAGCTGCCCTGGTTGGCGAGGCTTAACATGGGACGCAGCCCTCTGAACCAGTCTCTGCTATGAAGCAAGCCCCGAAGCAGGAGCGAGAGGACCCCAACCTTCCGCCCAACTATACGTCACTCATTTAGACGGGCAGGTCATCCCAGTGGCCCACGGGGCCCAGATGCCACTGCCCGTGGAAAGAGACTGTGACCACCTCTCAAGGAACCTCTTCACGAGCCGTCCACTGCCGCCCCTGGGGCTCTGGGGGATGGGCGTAGCTCTAGCTGGACACGCTGTCTCGGAGCAAAAGTCAGACAGGAGGACACAGGTTCCCACTCACCTGGCCAGGAAGTGCAATTCAGGCCACAGCAATCCCACTGAGGAGGGCCCTCAGTGGGTTGGGGCGAGGGAGGAGGGAAATGGGGATAACACAAGACTTGTTCATACTGTGTTTCTAAGTATTAAATAAATTTTCAAAAAAACTCAACTCAAGGTAAGCATGCAAATTCGAAGGCCTTGTCTGCAAAGCCTGCCACGCCGCACAGCCCAGGGTGGCTCATGGCCAAGCAGAGCTAGGCAGACTGGGCACCCAGTCATACTCTGTCCAGGCCTGCGAGCCTCTGTACCACCTAAGGGCTTTCCGTGGCACACTACCAGCTATAGGGACCTGGGGTCCCACTGGACTCACAGCCACCACCCCTGGGCTCCCAGCCTCCAAGCCCCGCTCCCAGCCCTTCCCTCACAGCACTGACCTCTGCGCTCTGGAAACAATTACTCCTGGAAGGCCTGTCAATATCATTATTTTTACAAGAAATCAATACGCCTCACAAAGTTAATGGGGGATTCAGGCAGGGAGCGTTTACCTCCTCACTGTCAGGGCTCCGGCTCTGCTCAGCACCGATGACAGATCCACAGGCCCAGGCAGACAGTGCACAACCGCGGAGAAGCCCGTGCGCCAGGCAGGCGTGGAGGCCAGCAGCAGCGCGCGCTAACGAGCCGCCCGGGGCCAGGCCACGTGGGCCACAGGGCCAGGGGCCATGTGGGCAGATACCCCAGCTCTCTGCCCAAATGAGGCCCGGGTTGCCTCTGCCCAGGGAACCTGAGCCTTCAACTGTCTGACATGGTTTCCTTCAGCACACACTGGGGGTACTCAGCCCCCTAAGTCAGCACAGGGCCTACCAAGAGAATGCAATTTCTGTTACCTCAAACAAAAGGGGCAGCCTCTCCCTACCCCACCCACCACATATATCCACGGTGCAAAAGTGAGACCTAAACACATATTCACATACAAACACACCAGCCTATACAGATACACTGATCCATCAATGACTTGGAAATGGATGTTCTGAGGATCCTAAAATCCAGACCAGAAAGGTCTGCAAACCCTCCCCCAACAGCAGTTTGGCAGATACATACCTCATCTCCATGAAAACATCTTCAAACATTTCTCTGAGCTCCTGTTTTCCTCATCCATCCCATGGGTTTGCTAACCTGTTCCCCATAGACACCCCTCCGCTGTCTCCTACCTTTGCCTACACCCCCCTACCCTTAAAGCCGTAACCACAACTACATGATTAAATGAAAAATTAAAGTTACAAAGTTACCCAAGATTTAGGGCTTCCGTACGTCCCAGTAAAGACTGACATCCCACCCTAAAATCCTTCCCAGGCCTCTGGCCCCTGCTTGTGGCAGTTCTGTGTGCTCACGTGGTCCAAGAGGTAGGGTTCTCAGCATCAGCTCACTGCTGCAGCTAGTACATCCACTTCAGGGCCCTGGGCCGAGCCAGGCTGCAGCCGGGGCTGCTAGCAGAGTGGATTCGCCCACACACAGCTTGACAGCAGACTCGGGCCCAGCGCCAGCCACTAACGCATCGTCCCAGGCATCACTGCCCACTGCCCCCTCCACACCTGCCTTCTAGGGCTCTCTGCGGGTCCTGTGTGGCAGAACAGCAGAGCTCTGTCACCCACATCACATGTGGCTCTGACTGCAGTCCCACGGCCATGAGGGACTTCCAGCCACAGGGTGAGTGTGGGACACGGGAGACCATGGCTCGAGAGCACTGAGATCAGAGGGACACTCCCAGCAGCCCAGCGAGCAGAGAGCCTTGGGCCTTCCCAGGCTCTACAGCCAAAAGAAAGGGAACAACAGAGTTGGCTGCAAAGCACTACCCTGACCCTGACCTTGGCTTAAAGGACCTCTTTGACTTGTCCCGTCTGGTGTCCTGAATGCTGCCTCACTCCTCCCTGGATTTGCCCTCCCTGCCCTATTTATTTTCCCAGTTTGATTTCCCCAATCTGTATCTTCTGCCAACATCCTGTTTCGATACCAATGTCATCTAGAACCTCCAAAGCTGCAAGTCTAGACATAAAGGTCACAAGGGAAGAGGCTGGCCTCCTTGGCCGCTCCGATCTCCACCAGCTGAGCTCATGGCAAGACCCGGGAGGGGTGGTTGGCAAACCCTACCATCAGACTAAGGGAATGGATGGCTCCCATGATGGAGCTGGAGGAAATGGTGGCCAGTGGCACAAAGCCCAAGCCCGGGAACCTGCACATCCCTCTCACACAAAGACCCATGATGTTAGTGGAGCTTTGTGAACACAAGCCAACATGGCCGGAGATGTCACCGTCATACAGCCTCACCAAGGAAGTGGCTCCAAGTTCTTCCTGCATCCGTCCTTGCCCAGCAGGGCAGTAAGGTCAGCACCCAGGGGACACGTGTCTACCCACACGAATGAACAACGAGTGCTCCCACCAAGCATATGGGAGGGATTGGCCCACTCCTCAGAAAGCCCACCACAAAGTACAAGGGGGTGGGGGGGGGACACTAAGAATCTGGCTTCTGCTGGGTTTTTCTACGCATGGCAACTTCACCCTCCAGCCCTCAGCTCCAGTGTGGAAGAAACTGTAGGCCTCTGTGTGAGGATGGGCCGGCCTCTCAGCCCTGAGGAAGTCTCTGAAGCTTGTCTCCTGCTATCAACAGTGTGGAATTTACACTGGCCTTTACATCATTACCAGGCTCTTCACAGCTTTTTAGGGCTTTAATGCAAACCATATGCAGAGCCGCCTTCTTGCCCAGGCCCCAGCAGCTGCTCTCTGATTGGCTCCTTCAGGATGGGAAATCGAGGTCTCAGAGGGGAAAAAACAACAAACAGATCTCTTGTCTACAAAGCAGAACTCAAAACATTTTTCATGCATTCTAGGCTTCTCTAGAAGCAGCGGGCTGTTTAAAAAAATACCTGGCCCAAATTGAGCATTTGCTTGACATGATGGAAAAGTGAGTGCTATTTTCTGTTATATTGCCCTATTCTACATCGACAAGAATATATATTTTCCCTGTTCCCAACTGATTTCACAGTAGTGAACTCTCTTTATGAATTATCTGACACATTTCTTGCAGTTCTTCTGACAACAGTGCTCAGTGGAAATTTCAAGGCCCCTCTCTTCTGACAAGTAGAAATATCAATATTTGAATAAATTGTGGATTTTAAACTTCTCACTCTGATGCGCCATGGCGAGGAAGACTGAATTCTTCTTTTACCGGGTCTAATCCCCCTGAGCCTCGGAAGAAATCTGTATGCAGCGTTTCATTACAAGGAAGCTGTACTGAGTGACATCTGAAACACACATCTAAGTCACCCTGATGAAGTTTACTCCCGCCAAACAACAAACAGCAGCTGGGTAGGATTCCCGCTTCCTGGGCGAAGATCGGCCCAAGCATGGCGTCTGAGCAAAGAAGCCCAAATGTGGATCCACAAATTGACAGGCCGATCTTTAAACAAATGTGTTTCTTGGGGGGGAGAATGCAGCTTTGTTCGAGCTAAGCATTTTTCTTTTGCCTGACAGAAACATTCCGGGCCTGATTAGAAGGGCCTTGTTAGGGTCCCTCTCAGACACTGTGACTCCACGTTTTAACAAGCATGCAAAGAAAGCAGTGTAAAGATAACAAAACATTGTCATTACCATCTCCGGTGACTCCGTGTGCCTTTTAACACTTGCACACATTTCTCTCGGAGGCGCACACACAGTTGCACGCATGCAGCAGGCCCAAGGCCGGTTCCAGAGGTCTCTGCATGAATCCAGGGGCTGGAGGGAGTGTGCACCTCCAGCAGCAGAGCCTTCCTTTCTTGGATGAATAAACATGCATAGTTTACTGTTGCAGCCATATGTGGTCCTAAGCAGCATGATGAATGGCCTGTATTTCCCAGGGAATGGCCAGCAGAGCTGCTGCCTCGAAGCCCACCCTGAGGGTCCCGTTTCAGTGACCTCCAGCACCCAGGGCTGTAGTTCCCTAAGACACCTTCTCATAAAGACAAATAGCATTATTCAAGGCAAAAACAAACCCAGTGGGTGCTGGAAATGCAGACTACCACCTGGGAGGGGAGAGGCAGTGTGGTGGGCAGGGACAGAGCCAGGAGCTATAGTGTGGTGGGCAGGGACAGAGCCAGGAGCTGTAGTGTGGTGGGCAGGGACAGAGTCAGGAGCTGTAGTGTGGTGGGCAGGGACAGAGTCAGGAGCTGTAGTGTGGTGGGCAGGGACAGAG
>PVHP010015687.1:0-37096 GCA_004024765.1 Zapus hudsonius | reverse complement strand
GTGTGTGTGTGTGCATATAAATGCCAGAGGACAACCTCAGGTGTCATTCCTCAGGAATATTGTGCACTGAGGAACACAGCTAGTAAGTCCCAGGGATCTACCTGTCTTGGCCTCCCCAGTGCTGGAATACAAGCACGTGCCATTTTCACCTGGGCTCCGGGGATGGAACTCAGGTCCTCATGCTTGGATGACACTTTACCAACTGAGCCATCTCCCCAGCCCCTGTCTGTGTGGTCTTGAAGACATCTTGCCTGCACCTCAGTTTGTTTGCCTTTGAGAAGATCTTGATAACATTCCCAGCCCACAGGGCTATTTTGTGGCCCAGAAGAGGTGCAGAGAGGCGAAAGCATTTAGTAAAGCTGAATCTAAGCCAGAACCTAAACCTTCCCTACGGCTTCCTACTAAGTAAGGGCTGCTTCTGAAAAATGAGAGAACAAAATGAACCCAAAATGGATCTGGACAGTTGTCAAAAAGGTGTCAAAAAAAAGTACAACCAGGAGCAAACAAAACACCCTGTAGAGACGTCATCTTCCTTTGGTGACAACATTCCTGGCAAGTGAAGGTGCCCATCTGAACCTGCTTTGTAGTGAGAGGAAGTGGTCAGTGGTCAGGCACCACTGCACCGTCCTTCCTTCCTACTGAGGCTCAGCTGCTTTGCTTTAAGTTTATCTGCTGAAGTGGTGTCGTTCCCCCCCCCCAGCTTCCCCACTTTCCAAACAAGCCTGCCACTGCTTGGTGCACATTCCTCCCTGTTGGGACATAGATGTGGTCACTTTAAGAGGCTCTGTTGCCTGGGACCAGGGCCAGGCTGGAAAACATGACTAGCCCTCTGTTGCCAGGGAAACCCAAGGCCACCTGAGTTATGGCCTTGGGCCCTGTCTAATGCCTTCCTGTGAGCAGGGAGGCAGGACAGAACAACCTCCCTCCCTTGGAGACTTTGAAAAACCAGAGGACTTCTTTATCTCCCACTCCCCATGACCGCCATGGCTCCTAGACTGCAGGCTGAGTCACATGGCTGTGGTGGGGAACTTTCCACCTCCCCCAGAAAACTCTCTAAAAGTAAGATAATTCCCTTTGTTTGGGATTTCCAAAGTCTCTCTCTGTTAGGTCACACCGTGTCACCCTGGCATGGTGTAATAACTAATGAAGTTATTAGTTATCTAACAGCTTTTTTACAAGGGTAACTTGCCTCAGTTGCCTCTCATGGAACCAGCCTGTTCCGACTTCTCTCCTTCTCTTTGGTCCCAGGGTTGGGTGCTACGTACGCCAGGCTGTCCGTCTTCTCTGGGCCTCTTCTTGGTTTTGTCTCATAGAGCCCCCTCCCATCGCAGAGAAATGAAATGTGATGTTCTGTGTCCTCTCTACCTGAATGCAGGGTCCTTCAGAGGCATTCCACCCCATCATCTTGCCAGGAAGAAGACCCAGGCTACATCAAGTGTCACAGCTTGTCCCTCACATCACAGAGAGCTCCTCTTTCCATAAATACCCACATACTCGTTCCTGCACTGAATATGTATATGCCACTCATATCCAGTTGCCTGCTCGCCATCCCCAGATGGATGGCTAAAACATTTCTGAAACCCAGCTTGCCCAGGCACAATCCCTGCCCCCACCTGCCCACCCAAATACTCCCAGTTCCCCAGCCTCTGTCCACTGTCCCCTGGCCCTGGCCCAAAACCGAGCAGTCATACTCAGTGGACTTCTTTCTCTGCTCCCTGCATCTGACACCCATGAGTGCTCTGAGCTTTCCTGCTTCTTGCCACCCAGACCTTTACTTCTCCCTAGAGCTTTTGTGGAGAACCTTGCTAGATTCTCTGGCTCCATCCTGTCCTCCTTGCCTGCACAGGAACCAGAGAGAAGCTCTAGAACCATGAATCTGGTAACAGTTGGTAACATTACCCAGCTATTCCAAAGACTCCAGGAGCCGTCCATCTCATAATAAAATCCAAACCCCTCACAGTGCTCTCCAGGATGGCCCCTGCCTGCTTCTTGACTCCACCTAGGCTTACTGTCCCCTTAACTCTCTATCCGGGTCACGTGAGCCCTCCTGCTATCGCTGGAGCACACTAAGCTCCCTTCCACAGCGTGACATTTGTACTCACTGTTCCCCTCTCCTAAAATGTCCCTCGCCCACATCTTGGCATGAGGGGTTATTTCACTTTATCTGAGTTTCTAATTGAACCCACCTTGACCAGTCTATCAGAAAGACTTTGTTCCCTCACTTATTCCAATCCTGTAACCTCATTTTTTTCTTTCTAGCATTACCTCCATGAGAAGTTATACTAGGTATTTGTTTATGTATTGTTCTTATTGTTTGTCATCATCCTTGGTCCTTAAGCTCATGATATATGATATATGAGAACTATAACATACAACCATATATCACATCATTGTATCTATCACAGTATTTATTGAATACTGTGAATGAATGAGTGAATGAATCCCAAACTAGCCTAAAAATTTTAGGATAATCCCAAAACTTATTTACAAAAGCCATTTTTAGATTTATTATACCAAGGGCATATCTGATCTGTCTTAGAGTATGGTTTCTATCGAGGCAGTGTTAGCCTGTGATTGATTTACCAAAGGGCCACAGTGCTCACAATGAAGAGAGAAAATGACATTTTAAAAAGCATTTAGCAAGGAATGCCCTAGTTGGCCGTGGGAGTTCTTGATTGGCTCTTTGTTTTTTGGTAACCCCAAACCTTAGCATGTTCCTCGGGTATGTTCCGGCAGAAAGATGGGTTGGTTCTAAGCAGTGAGAGCAGTGCATATGGGAGCCACAACCTGCAGGAAGGAACCAGACCTGCAGGGGGAGCTGTTGTCAAATGCCCATTCCAGATCACCTCAGTAAACTGGGGTCCAGAATTTCAGTGGATTAAAGAGGTCACTGAATTTTATAAACATCCAAGATGTTTTCTTGCTGAGAAATTCTAGGATTCTTATGACTCAAAACCTCAAGTGGTCAAATTGGGTTTATAAAGTCTATTTAAGGCAGGATGTTATCTGAACTTGGGGACCGTTCACTCTTCATGCATAGATTTGGGTCTCCCTTTCCACCTCACTCATGGCCTAGACAGTGGCTCAAACATATTAAAAATGCCCCCCAAACACCATCAAACTTCTGCCTAGAAAAACACAAGCCAGCTTTCCCCTTCACACGGAAATTGGGTTTGTTGAGAGAACCCCAGAACTTTGCCCCATGCAAATGAGAGCCAAGCAATGTAGCCTTCCTGTTTAGAAATCACAAAATACTAAACAAAACACAAATTATTCTAATAACCCTTTATTTGTGGCACTATAGTTAGGTGCTATGGTTTGATCTGAATGCCCCCCGAAATGTTAAATGTTCCCTTGCTAGCAGATGGGCTTTGAGAAGTGATTAGATCCTCACTTCATTAGGGGGTTAATTCATTAATTAATTCATAAATTCATGACATCATTGAGAGGTGATGGAAACCAGGATGTGAAGCCTGGTTGGAGGAAGTAGGTTACTGGGGGTCTGCCAAGAAGTGAGCAGCTCTTCTCTGCCCTGCCCTGCCCTTCCCGTGATGTTTCTGCCTCACCTTAGACACATGGTTATGGAGCCAGCTGATCATGGGCTGGGACCTCTGAAATCATGAACCAAACAATAAGCCTTGTAAGTTGATTGTCACAGTTATCTGTTACAGGAGCAGAAAGCTGACTAACCACTGTCTGCTCCTTTGTTCTCTCAATTTCTCACATGGTCTCTGCAGTTCTTTGTGTGTGTGTGTGTGTGTGTGTGTGTGTGTGTGTGTGTACAAGTATATGAAAGCCTGAGGAACAACCCTAGGCCAGCAGACAACCTCAGGTACCATTCTTGAGGTACCATCTACCTTTTCTTCATTTTTTTCTCCCTTTTTTTTTTCTTTTTTGGTTTTTCGAGGTAGGGTCTCGCTCTAGTCCAGGCTGACCTGGAATTCACTCTGTAGTCTCAGGGTGGCCTTAAACTCATGGTGCTCCTCCTACCTCTGCCTCCCGAGTGCTGGGATTAAAGGCATGCGCCACCATACCCAGCTTCTCCCTTTCTTTTCTTCCTTTGTCCTTGCCTTCTTCCCCCTCTCTTCTGTCCTTCCTTCCTTTCTCTTTTTCTTTTTTTTCTTTTGAGACAGGGTCTCTCACTGGCCTGGAACTCACCAAGTAGGCTAACCTGTTGGTCAGTGAACTCCATGGATCCTCTAATCTCCACCTCTCCAGCGCAGGAATTACAAGTATGCCATCACCCCTGGGGTATTGTTTTTGCATAGGTGCACCTGCTTGCCAGGTGAGCATTATATTGACAGCTATTTCCTCAGCCTTGAAATTCTCTTTGCTTTTTGTTTGTTTGGTTTCTGTTTTGTTTTTGAGCTGGAGTCTCCTTCTAGCTCAGGCTGACATGAAATTCACTATGTAGTCTCAGGGTGGCTTCAAACTCATGCTGATTCTCCTACCTCTGCCTCCCAAATGCTGAGATTAAAGGCATGCGCCAATATGCCTGGCTCTTTTTGTTTTTTGGTGGGATTTCGGGGACATTTCTCACACTTTGAGGTAGGGTCTGCTCTAGCCCAGGATGACCTGTAATTCACTATGTAGTCTCAGGCTGGCCTCAGATTCATATAATTTTTTCTTATTCAAGGTCATCCTAGGTTACAAAGCAATTGTAAGGCCAGCTTGGGGCAGAAATCTTGTCTCAAAAAAACAAAACAAAATAGAAAGAAATTATGTCCCAACATGGTTTTGTCTCTTCAGCTACGAAACTAAGTCTTCATCTAGAAGATGATCTATAATGTCTCAGTCCAATGACTTTCTCCTGGTTCCTTGTCATGAGTCAACTCAAGAACTTGTTTCTATTTATAAAGTGGATCATGCCTCCCTCAAAGTCTTCCCTCTTCATTTGTCCCATCTGTTTGGCCATTGTTAGCCCCAAACCAAACACCCAGATGAGGCATCAATTACCTCCATCTCTCTGTGGCTCATTCCTTCCCAACATTACACAAGTAAAAATACTTTGGGGCTGTAGAAATGGCTCAGCAGTTGAGGTGCTTGCCTGCAAAGTCTAATGACCGGGGTTCAATTCCCCAGTATCCACATAAAGCCAGATGCACAAAGTGGCACATGCATCTGGAGTTCTTTTGTACTTGTTACCAAGTCCTCAGTACCTCAGTCATTCTTGTTATTAAAAAGTTCTGGCTTGGCAGGTTCACAGGTAGAATGAGGGTCCAGAAAGGGCCAGCAACGGCTTCAGCCCACCCATCAGAAGGGAGACTCCATAGTTTTGTTTTTTTAATAATTTTATTTATTTATTTACAAGCAAAGAGAATGAGATTGGGAATGGGCACACCAGGTCCTCCAGCCATGGCAAAAGAACTCCAGATGCATGCACCACTTTGTGCATCTGGCTTTATGTGGGTACTGAGGATTTCAGGGCCACCAGGCTTTGCAAGCAGCACCTTTAACCACTGAGCCATAGTTCAACTGATGTAAATTATACATAACCAGTTCCCAAGTTAGCTTTCCCCACCCCTAG
Organism: Zapus hudsonius; assembly: GCA_004024765.1. Lineage (NCBI taxonomy): Eukaryota > Metazoa > Chordata > Mammalia > Rodentia > Dipodidae > Zapus > Zapus hudsonius. The sequence continues at coordinate 31,569 of PVHP010015687.1, read as the reverse complement.
TATTGGGAGTGCTACCCAAGGCTCATCCATACTTGACCCTCCATCCTCTGGACAAGTGCGAATATAAGGAACTCCTGATACCTGAGGAGGGGTCTATAGAAAAGAGAACAACTTCCCAGCCTGCATTGAAGACACTGTCTCCAAGATTAGGACCACCTTCCCTGGGGGTCCTTCACCAGTCACCCTGACCTGACCCAGCCCCATCTTTGCAGAATCAGCTTAGTTGGAGTAGAGGTCAGCCCATATCCAAGGTCAAGGACAACTGGTCAGCCACAGGGACATCCTTGTCCTTACCATCTCACTGATCTAAACCCTCCTCCTCCAGGAAGCATGCTGGAATCTATCCTGCACTGGCAAAAATACTTTGAGTTAGAAATTAGAGACACCAAACCCCAACAGAAAGGGAATTTCTTGTACCAACAACAATGAAGATAAAGTAAATAAAATAATAAGAAAGTTTAAGTGAGAAAATGTTCTGGTGGTTCAAAGAATAGTTTATTTCTGTCTCTCCATATTCTGTTCATGGATTTCTTCCCTCACTGCAACACTGAGATTTTAACTCTTTGCTCCAACATTCCTGAAGTCTTTATCTCCACTCTGGTTTAGCTTGGAGGTTGTATTGGTTACTTCCTCCTCCTCCTCCTCCTCCTCTTCCTCCTCCTCCCCTTCTTCCTCTTCCCCCTCTTCTTCCTCCCCCCCTCCTCCCCTCTCCTCCCCCTCCTCCTCCTCTTGCTCCTCCTTCTTTTTCTGGTCTTCTGATTTTTTAAAAACAGGTTTGCACTCCAGCCAGACTGACCTAGAACTCAGTCTTTATCCCAGGCTGGCCTTAAACTCCCAGCAATCCTCCTACCTCAGCCTCCTGAGTGCTGGGATCAAAGTTGTGCAGCACTACACCTGTCCTTATTACTTTCTTATTGCTGGGACAAAATACTTGGCAAAAATCAGTTTAAGGGAAGAAGGAGTTTTTTCAGTTTACCTCTCAAGGTTACAGTCTGTCATGGTAGGAAGGCAGGAACTTGAGGCAGCTGGTTACATTCAGCAGAGTGAGGAAGCCAAGAGTGATGAATGCTGATGTTCAGACGCTGTCCTTTTAGTACAGTCCAAGTTCCCTGGTCCATGGAAGAGTGTCACCCACAGTTTAGATGGGTCTTCCCACATCCATCTAATCAAGATAATCCCTTCCTGACACACCCGGTGGCTAGCCTAATCTTGGTAATTCCTCACAGGTGAGTCTAGGTCTTGTCAAGTAGATACTATTAGCCATGGAGTTGAGGGGGGAGGGGATAATGTCATTTCTGGACCAATCAACTGTGCCCAAGGAGAATGGAGTGCACTGATTGTCCAACCCAGCCAGGAGGAAGAAGCTACTTCCCAGAACCACACGGTCCCCAAATAGGAATTTTGGAAGGGGGTGGAAGAAATAGATGCTGAGGTGAAACAATGGAATGCCTGTGTCACCCCCTCCGTCCCTCTTGGCCTGAGCTCCACAGTGGCACGTGCTGATCATCCTTGTCAAGAGTCTTCAATACCTGTAATTCTCTTGGACACTCCTAGCACCTTGGGACCAGGACCAGTCTTCTCCGCATCCAGTTCCCAAGTGGATCTTTTACATGGCTGCAATTCAGTCAAGTTTTGTTGAAGTGGATATATTTTTAAAAGGAAATAAAGAAAAAGTTGTTTGCATACTTTGCAATTCCCAAGGGATCCTATTACCCCCCCCCCAACGATTAATCCCTTCTCCAGTAAGTAAGGCTAATCACAGACTGAACAAAGGCTTCCAGTGCTGTAACCTGATACATTCAGAACATTCTAGTCATTTTAAAGCTGAGTCCAATGTCCTCTGCATTTTTAAAATATGAATGTGTACAGAATTATAAATAGAAATGGAAAAACAGTAAGGCTATGTGAACTCAGTTGGTGGGGGCCCTGGATTTAGACCCCCCAAATATAGCCTACTGACAATTCGCCATGAACAGTTTTTGTAAAAAAAAAATTCTATTTAGGTCATCATTTATACATTCTGAGCAACCATCCTGAATATTTCTTTTTTTTTTTTTTTTTTTTTTTTTTTTTGGTTTTTCTAGGTAGGGTCTCGCTCTAGCCCAGGCTGACCTGGAATTCACTATGTAGTCTCAGGATGGCCTTGAACTCATGGTGATCCTCCTACCTCTGCCTCCCCCTGAGTGCTGGGATTAAAGGCGTGTGCCATCACGCCCGGCTTTGAATATTTCTTCAACAGTACATTTTTTCCACTTTTTCCCTCTAAATATGTGGCTTTTTCTTTAAAAAGAGATGAGAATCTCAGACACAGATAAATATATACTCTGGCACTTGGCTATAATACAATTCTCTATAGGCATTCTGTCTCATGTCTGTGGGACTGGTTTAAATTTGGAAGCCTCCGGAAGGCTTCAGTCTCTCTCATGCCTCTTTTCCCATAATGTGAACCAGTGGCAGGAACCCTGAGGAGATGTTTCAGTGAGTGGGACGCAGACCTGGAAGCCCAGCCAGGGTGTTCTTGAGAGAGATGGTCTCACAGATGCCTGCACTTTTGATCTATCTGGTGATTACCACAAAACAGCCAAGCAGTTCTAGAACTTTCCCAACATTCTCACGCCGTTGTTCCACCTACATTTCTCTCCCTCTGTCCCGCCAAGCTCCAAAAGCTATAGCCCCCCTGCTGATGTGGCCTGCTTGGTTATAATTGATAGAGTCCATGTATTGTGTGAACTTTTTCCTGGGGAGAAGTGAACAAATGCTCCCCCCCATGGTGCCAATGCAGACCAAAATAATAAGTCCAGCAATGTCCAACTTGGTGAAGCAGTGATTTTATTGTGCTTATTTACAGAGCAAGTGCGAGGGATTACTTACAGTATGAGTGACCCAAAATAGCCATATCACTAAAAAGTCTCACCACAGCAGAGACTTCATAGCTGCATAGATGGAGTCCCCTTCGGTTAAATTGCACACTCATTAACTCTAGCACTGCCTGAGACCATGTTCATCTGGGGCAGAATAACATAGAGCTGACAGGGAGGCATGGGAGAGATGACTAAAATCTCTAAGGACCCTCTCTGTCCCCTTCTTCTATGAGAGAATGTCAACAGGCTCAATCTTGAGGGTCTCTTGCAAGTAGTTTAGCTTCTCTGATAAGATGGTAATGGTGGTTGTACTTGGAGGATAGTGTTCTGCAATACCATGTCTAAAATGTCAACTGCATCTCCAAGCTTAAGATCAAAATGGACTTTTCCATAAGTAGCATGTAATTAACAAGAGACTAGATATCCAGGCTAGATCATAAGTACTAGAGGTGCCCAGATGTGCTAGTGATATCCTGTGGAAGCTCTTGAAAGGTAATCAACCTGGCTGGCCTTCTCATGTAGCCCTTGACCCTCAAAACCCTCCCCCACTTCTTCCTGTCTCAGATGTATCTCATGGATGCCAGAGATGAGCAAAGGTCACGTGTTCCTCACTGTGACAAGCCAGGGTTGCTGTCCTATAGATTTCTTCATAAGTAAAAAAGGAAATAGAAAAATGAAAAGAGGGTCAGACATGGTGGCGCACACCTTTAATCCCAGTATTTGGGAGGCAGAGGTGGGAGGCTCTCCCTGAGTTGGAGGCCAGCCTGAGACTACATAGTGAATTCCAGGTCAGCCTGGGCTAGAGCGAGGCCCTACCTCGAAAAGAAAAATGAAGAAAACCCATTTCAATAATATACCATAGCTACATGTTTGACACTGCAGAACAGTCCTAAATTTACCCATGACATTTGTGTGTGCGTGTGTGTGTGTGTGTGTGTGTGTGTGTGTGCCCCCGCGCGTGCGCCCCCGCACAAGTCTGCATGTGAAGGCCAGAGCCTGACAGTGATCATCTTCCTTCATGGCTCTCTACCTCATTTATTGAGATAGGGTCTCACTTGAACCCAGAGCCCGCTGATTGCCCTAGGGATCCGCTGTCACCACCTTCCATGCTCTGGGATTACTGGTGCACCACCCCACCCACTCATCATTTACATGGGTGCAGGACACCCAAACTCCAGTCCTCAGGCTTGCTTGACATGCACTTGGCCAACTGAGCTGCACCCCAGCCCCTGATGACATTTCTAATGTGGCTTCAGGGTTTTAAATACTTTTAAACATTGACTCCTGATTTTAAATAACTTGGGGCAAGCTGTCTAGGTCACTGGTTGGTTTTTCTCCTCCTGGTGTCCCTCCATGGTGCTTTGTGGGAGAAGGTTGAGAAGGAACAATGGGAACCCTGGGTGGACTAAGCAACTAGGAAAGGTAACAAAGCCTTCTAGATGCTTCTAGATGCTCCTATTTTGAAATGGGCACAAAAAATAAAATAAAAATTGCTCCCAACTGGGATGCCATCCTCTCTCTCAGCCATGGACTGATGGGTAGCTCCTCCTGGCCATGAAATAATTTATTAGCAAGTCTCTTTCTGCCAGGTGCTGTAGCACCTGATTGTACAGCAGCTGACATTGAGCCAGGTCACAACCCCCTGCCGCTCAGGTGGGACAGACTCTCGTGCTTCTGTTTAGGGCACGGGCAAGCTCTCAGTGCAGAGACCACAGGGAAAGGGCTGGGCTGCTCCGTGCACCGCAACACGGATTTGTACCCACTTATCAAAATGCACTGTCTGAGAATCACAGGCTCTGTCTGGTCACAGCATTTCAACTTTCAGCAGCAGAGGGCTTTGCAGCAAATAACAATGGTTTTGCCAAGGACTTCATCACCTCCATGTCGCTGGAGAGAAGAGAGGACCCCAAGGGATCTGTGGGTGCAGACAATCTCATCACTATTGTCACTTTTAATGATGCCACTAATAGAGTTAATATTGTATAATTTTCCCCAGAGTATTTCATATCTATTGACTTACATGGTTCTCATAAGATCCCTATGATGTAGGAAAGCCTGGAGTATTATATTCTCATTCAATGGAACGAAGAATTTGAGGCTCACCAGATAGTTGACTGCATAAGAGTCCACGGAAAAATCAGACATGATTCTCAAGCTGACGGAGGATGAGGATTGGTTATCCGTGAGAGTCTCAGCAGGAAGTAATGACACTTCAGGAAACAGGTGAGTCAAGGGAGTGATGAAGGGACCATTTGTACAAGTGTGCACAGGGTGAATGGAGCACAGGCAGGGACAGTGAGGGTGTGACCGGCAAGAACAGGAACCCCCTGCCACCTGTGAGCCTGGTCAAGCCGAGAGGGAGCAGGGACTGAGACCACAGTGAGAAGACAGGGTCAGCAGCCAGGAGCTGTGAGAACTACACGGAATGACTTCCCCTCGCTTTCCTGCCCTTCCCATTTCCTGTTGGTGCCTCCCAGTGGACAAATCCACCCATTTCGTGGAGTTGGTGAGGTCAGCTTCCCGCAGCTGAGAGCCGGGAGAGGAGTGCAGAGCAAATCTGGGGGAAATGGAAAATATCCAACTATGATCTGTCATGCGCTCATTTCACAGTGAAGACTCTGCTGGGGACTTTACGTGGTGGTTTCCTCTAGTCTTTGTCCTCATCCTGCGCAGTGCTCTGAAAGCTCAGATACCAACTGGACATATGAGAACAAAACTTTATTTTTCTAGAATTTTATTTAAGTTCTATGTAGAGCTTCCAGTCTGGTGATGAGCATAAACTTTGTTTGGGGTGGTACCCAGGGCCTTAGTCCAATATGCTTTTTCAGCCACAACATGAACACTCAGTTTTCCCAGGGATTTCAAGTGCACCCATACAGCTTTCACAGGGCTGAGTCAACCCTTGCTTCCACACTGGCATCTTTCAGGGAACCTTGTTCCCGCCCAGTTTCTTGTCATTGAGGCCAATTCACGATGGCCCGTTCCAACTGTAAGATCTCTTTAGGGTCTATTCCCTTTCAATCTCTAGAGAATGAATTTGCATTGTTGCCCTTAATGTTCTGAAGGTGTTAGCAGTGATTAGGGTGGTGCTGTAGTCCTAGCTTTCGCGTTGCTGCAACAAGAACCCAACTAAAAGCAGCTTGTGGAGGAAAGGATTTATTTTGGCTTATGGACTCGAGGGGAAACTCCATGATGGCAGGGAAAACAGCATGAGCAGAGGGGTGGACATCACCTCCTGGCCAACATCAGATGGACAACAGCAGCAGGAGAGTGTGCCAAAGACTGCCAAGGGGAAGCTGGCTATACCCCATAAGCCAGCCCCCAACAACACACCTCCAATGAGGTTCCAATTCCAAACTACCATCAGGTGGGTATCGAGCATTCAGAACACACATTCATTTGTGAGGGGCACCTGGATGAAACCATCACAGGTGGTATATATATATATATATATATATATATATATATATATATATATATATATATATATATATATATATATGTGATGGTGGTGATGTTAGATGTGGTGGTGGTAGTTATGGTAATGGTGGTGGTGATGGTGATGGATGTGGTGGTGGTTGTCATGGTAAAAGCAATAAAATTGTAGTAACTGTGGTGGTGGTCGTGGTTCTGGTAGTGGATGTCGTGGTGGTTGTCATGGTGACGATGGTGATGGTGGGTGGTGGTGGTGGATGTGGTAGTGGTGGTGGTTCTCTCATGTGGACCTGTGGAGAAATTGTGTGTCATTTGCCACCTCAGAGCTTTATGCAAAGCTAAAGTCCTCTTTGGAGCCAGATTCCCAAATGGGATCTGAGGTTTCTGGAATGCCCATTCTCCTAGAGGTTAGCCAGGCTCCTTTTGTGGAGTCACGTGGTGGTATGCATGTAGCCCTCCTGCTTCCCATCTCTTCTCCCCCAGGACCCTCCTGCCTCCATCACTCCAGTCCAGGAACCTTTTGGTATCATTGCTGTTGGAAAAATGGCTCTGTGTGCCTTTCCCGACCTACTGCACATGGGCACGCCTTACCCTCCAGGCCTTTCAAGAACTGGGGTTCTGAAGCCTATAGTTTACAGGCAAATTTCTTTCCTTAAAGAAATTTTATTTTGATCTCTGCCACAGGATAGTTGGAAACTCAGAAACCAAGCCTTACAGTTGTGGTTATGTGCCAGCCCTGCAGAGAGCCTTAGCTGCTTGCCACCTGAAAGAGATGCACCTCCAGTTACCAGAAAGGCCCAGGGGATGGAGACTTAGCTCAGTGTCAGAGCTCTTGCTTAGCAAGCACAAGGACCCAAATTTGGTCCCCAGTACATAAACACAAAAAGAGGGACAGGGGGCTAAGAGATGGATCAGTGGTTAAGGTGCTTGCCTGCAAAGCCTATCAACCTGGGTTCAATTCCCCAGGACCCACATAAGCCAGATGCACAAAGTGGCACATGCATCTGGAGTTCATTTGCAGCAGCTGGATGCCTTGGCACACCCATTCTCTCTGTCTGTTTCTCTTCTCTCTCTGCTTGCAAATGAACAAAAATATATGTTTTTTTTTTAAAAAGAGGAGCAAGGATGCCCCAGAATGAAAATGAAAATAGTAGTTACTACAGAAATGAGATTACCATAAAGCTAATGAAGCTTAAACTTCAGGGCCCCTCATTTGCAATGGCCACTTTCAAGACTATGGGGGAGAGAAGGAATGGAGCCACGAGTTTTCATAAAATATGCCAAAATAAAGATATCAAGTTAAACTACTTAAGAGCACTGCCCCCTTCCATTTGGTGTGCTAGCTGCGGACATTTGCAATGGGGAAGCTGAGCTGAGTATGCTGACATCCTCAGAGCCATGTAAGTCCACATCCATTCTGGTTCTCCACTCAAAGCACTACTACCTTGAGGGCAAGGAGTCTACAGAGGACCAGATGTGCCCTCTCCTAGGCCACAGCCAGCTGTGGAAACCACAGAAATCTGTTTCTTGAGTCTCCCTTCAAGAAGAGCATGTCAAATAGCTATAAGGGCTGTGTTAGCCAGCATCCCCCAGCTAAGATCTTCAGTTTCTGCCCCAGAGTCTGAGCCAAGGACACACTCCCTCCAGACAGCCCTGAACTGAAGAAGTGGGAAGCCCAGCAGCTTCTGGCCTTTCCTGCCCAGTGGGGAAGTCTTTTCAGGGAGGAATATTCACTGTGGCTCTTGGCTGGGATGGACAAGATTTGGTCATTTCTCATGCTTATGCACTTCTTCCCCTCTTCCCTTTCACCAGTTTCAGATTTGCATTGTGTTGGGAAGTCTTCCCTTGCCCACTCCTGTTCCCTCTTCCTGCGATTTTAACAAACATTGCATTCTAATTGGTCTCTCTCACTTCTACTGTCCAGGGCACCTGAAATAACCCCATCCAACTGAGAGTGGTCTGAGAAGGCAAGCGGACCAGCAAGCAATGACAGCTCCATCCGGGTGGGATGTGGAGAAGGGACAGAAGATCCCTAGAACTAGTAGCAACCTAGTTGCTCTGATGTGGGTTTGGGTGACTGCTCTGATGAGGGAAACCCAAGCAGTGCAATGACTCAGGCTTTTGAAAAGTGGAGGAGGATGCAGAAGAGAGGCACAAAGCAATGTGATTGACATCAAAGAAATCCCTAGATTTAGGTCTGTGAGTAAAAGAGCCAAGGGGAACCTCTGATCTGATCCCCACCCTGAGCCTCAGACAAGATAGTAAAACACCATCGTGGTAGGTGTGGGAGAGTGGGCTTACCACTCATACCCTTTAAAACTCAAGGATGGCTCTACCATGTCTCTATTAAATTGTCCAGTCTGACCTGTCAGAGCCAGAAAACTATAGATTTAACCAGCAAGACCCTTGATTACCATGACCTCTGTGGGACCTTTGTGAAAGCAGATATCATGGCTCAGGCATATGCTATGTGGACTTTGATTTAATGAGTGCATTCTTCTTTAATCCAAATCAGAGAAGAGGATCAGAAATATTTTGCATTCACACGGAAATAATACTATGTATGCATTTACAGTTTTGCCTTGGGGCTATTTGACTCACACATTACTTTGCTGGATTATCTGGACAGGCCACAGAGCATCATGTTGACCCGTTACTATGGGTTTATTATTATTATTATTTGTTTGCATTCGTGTGTGTGTGTGTGTGTGTGTGTGTGTGTGTGTGTGTGTGTGTTTGTGGACCAGGGCTTCTTATCACTGCAAACAAACACCAAACGCTTGAATCATTTTGTGTCTGGTTTACATGGGTAGCTTGGGAATTGAACCAGAGGTAGCAGGTTTTACAAATAAGTGCCTTTAACCACTGAGCCATACACCCCTTGCTTGTTTGTTTTTTTGAGAAAGGGTCTCACTACATAGCCTAGGCTGGCCTGGAATTCTCTATGTATCTCAGACTGGCCTTGAAATTACAGCAAACCTTCTGCCTCAGGCTTCCAAGTACTGGGATTACAGGTGTGTACCACCACACATGGAAAATCTATTATATTGAAGATATCTTTCTAATTGGCAGGATGAGGAAAGAATAGCTATCCTGTGGAGGACTTGATAGTGAACCTGTGCTCTCAAGAATGGAAGATAAATCCTGTGAAGATCCAGAAACTGGCATGTCAATAAAGCTCTGGTGGGGGCCAGCCATGGGTAGAGCATGTTAGAATATTCCTCCAAAAGAAGACAAAATTGCTGCATTTTACATCTCCTATCTCAAAAAAGGAATCATGATGTCCCTTAGGCCTCTAAGGATTTGGAAGCAATATGTTCCATGCTAGGACTGGAAGGCCAGCCCATCTGGCAGGTAATATGGAAGGCTGCCAGTGTTGAGTGACCCAGAGCAGGACAGAATCTGAGGCAGGCTCTAGCTGTGGCGCAGGGACTTTCTGCTGGGACTGTGTGATCAAGCCAATTCTGGAGGTGTTAATGGCAGGAAAGAGGCAGTATAGAGTTAATGACAGGCCCTAGCAGGAAAATCACAGTACAATCTCCCAGGGGCTGGAGCAAGGCCATGCCATCTGCAGAGAGAACACATGTCTTTTGAAAAACAGTTCCTAGTGTGTTATTGGGCCCTGGCGGAAAGGAAAGAGTTACTCATAGAATACCAAATGAAAAGGCATCTAGAGACATCCCACAATATGGGTTCTCATCCGGTGATGGAAAAGGCACATCTGAGGTCAAGGCTGAGCTAGTAGAGAGGAACTGGTCTGAACATGCATCCCAGTACCCATGCCATGGCCACAGATGCACCAGCATGCATCCCTCATCACACTTGGGTGGCCATGCAGTGATGGGAGTCTCAGATCATTATGGAAGGATGAGGAAGTGCTTGAATTTGATTTACAAATGGGTTGCCATAATCTGTGGGTACAAACTGAGATCAAAGAACAACGGCCTTACAGTAACACTCGGGGATGAGCCACAATGACAGTGATGAGAAGTCCTTCCAACAGTGGACATTCAAGGGTTGTACTTGGTCTTGTGCTTTGTGTGGAGGGAAAAGTTGTCAGAAGTAATAAAAATGGCATGGCAGGCTGGCCAGTTTACACAATGGAATGATCCAGATGAGGCAATCTTAAGTACAGACATATTCAGGACTAGTATCTGCAAATGTCACAAAGAATAAAGGTGCAAAGAATGAAAGTCTTTGCATTTTATGTTTATTACCAGAAAGTATTAATCCTGAAAGAGTTGCCAAATAACCAAGTAAGGAGACGATCTCAGCCAATGTACCCATGAGCCTATGAACTGGTACAACAGACACCCAGGCAGGATGCTACAAGAGCAGAGGCAGAGGTTGACCAGATGGCTCACTCACCAACCTCATCTCATCATTGTGAACTGTGTTGCTCAGATTTTCTTTCATGAAAGAGCTTGCTGGTCAGCTTCGAGGACTGCAATTAGGAAACAACCTGCCCCTGAAGTCCCTGTGTGGTTCATTGCATCTCTGCCCAGGCAGCCCCACAGGAAGCCATTACTATCTCCCTAGGGCTCTTCTGATGGGTTGTCTTTGTTCTGGGACTGCCTACTGGGTTGACTACAACTTCATAGGACCTATTGGCAACATGGGTATGGAGCTCCCATACCCAGTTCTGCTCCTTCCCTTCTCTCTTTGACAGATGTCAGACCAGCTTTGTGGTTTGAAGGCTTTCCATAACCTTTCAATCTTTCAAAAAATAAAGTCACACTGGGCGTGGTGGTGCACGCCTACAATCCCAGCACTCAGGAGGCAGAGGTAGAAGGATTGCTGAGTTTGAGGTCACCCTGAGACTACAGAGTGAGTTCCAGGTCAGCTTGGGCTAGAATGAAACCCTACCTCGAAAAAACAGATAAACAAAAAAAGTCACTTCCCCATAAACCTTTTGCAACTGATATTTCATCATCTGCTGATGAGAAACCATGACCCAATGCACCAGCCCTCCTGACCTTGGCAATGACATCAATGGTTGTAGCAGGTTCTGTGAGGGGCCCTGCTCTGTGTCTTCCCAAATTGACTCACTCTGGTGTACAACCACCATGGTCTGAATGCTACCTTCGAGGGAGCAATAGGCAGATCTCGGACATGGAGCCTGTGAGGCCCCTCATGGGTATGAACATAATACCTGCTCCTGGAGGAGGAGGCAAGCCACTGTGAGGAGCCAGTTTTCCCACTTGACACTTCCTCGCAGAAATTCTGAGGATTCCGAGAATTCTAAATGTGAATCTGGTCTTTGAGAGCGTCAATGTAGGAGGATGGAACATTACATAACAGTATCTTCACTTGACTGACAACTTTCAAGTATTTATTTTAAACATTTGGAGCTCATACCTTACTTAGGAGGTTTCTCCCGAGCTATGAAAATGTTAGTAGTGGGCATAGAGATTCGTTTACTTTGAGTTAGTGAGATACAGTGACAGGTTTCCAAATCACTTCCATTAAACTATCACTAGCCATCCTATAGTAAGAAGGGCTCCTAGGAATCTTCCAAGGTCTGCTGTGCCCACTCACCAGGCATACAGAAAGTACAGGACTTAAATGTCATGCTGACATGAATGTGTTCTGATTGTCGCCGTGTGGGGCTGGGGAGAAGCAGCTAAATAAGGCAGAACGAGACTGCGGGAATTTCTTTAATCATGAACATGGAATCGCAACTGTAAGGGGAGAATTTGCTTCTCACTGACACAGAAACAAAACCATCAGAGTTGCTCAGTGGTAGAGCACTTGCTGGACATGTTCATCCCCAGCAACACAAAACAGAAAACCAAACAAGGAAACAAAACTTCACAAGTTTCCAAGTCAGCCAGGGTTATATCTTGAAACCATGTCTCAGACAAACAAAAAACACCCTGATTGATTATGAAAAACAAATTGTGATCAATTATACTCAGAGAGTGAATTGTCTTTATAATTTATAGAAATCTCTACCATCATCATTGTCATCTGAATAGACCATCAATGTGTGTGCCTAAAAAATAGGGAGAAAAAAAGTATTAAAGAAATAGGTAAGAGTTATTTTAGCCAGGCATGGTCGAGCACACCTTTAATCCCAGTACTCGGGAAGCAGAGGTAGGAGGATTGAAGTCATCCTGATACTACAGAGTGAGTTCTAGGTCAGCCTGGACTAGAGCAAGACCCGACCTCAATAAACCAAAGGGGAAAAAAAAGAGAAAGTTAATTAATGATGTATATGTACTCTGTAGTTTTTCTGGATTTGATGTGTTACATATTTTTTCTTTAATTTAATTGTAATTTGTTGTGACTTCTCCTTTCAGGATTAGGCTGTAGCCGTGGTAGAGTATTTGTCTAGCAAGTGCAAAGCTCAGCAGCAAATAAATAAATAAATGTTAAAATTTAAATTTATGCCAGGATTGGTTATGACACCTTTAATCCCAGCACTCAGGAGGCAGAGGTAGGAGGATCGCCATGAGTTCAAGGCCACCCTGAGACTACATAGTGAATTCCAGGTCAGCCTGGGCTAGAGTGAGACCCTCCCTTGAAAAACAAAACAAAACAAAAAAATTAAATTACAAAAAAAAAATCCCTCTGTTGGAGAGATGGTTTAGTGGTTAAGGCATCTGCCTGCAAAGCAGAAAAAGTTTGATTCCCCAGGACCCATGTAAAGTCAGATGCACAAGGTGACACATGTTTCTGGAGTTCATTTACAGTGGCTGGAGGCCCTGGTGCACCCATTCTCTCACCCTCTCTCTCTTTCTCTCCCTGCCTCTTTCTGCCTCTCACTCTCTCTCAAATAAATAAATAAATAAATAAATAAATAAATAAATAAATAAATAAATAAGTAAGTAAGTAAGTAAGTAAATAAATAAATTTTTATATCCCTTTCAAATTTAATGTATTAGGAACTTTAATGTATTTAATGGGGAACCTTAATGTATTGGCTCTTCTTTCTTTCAAAGGGCCCTCCACAGGAGGAACTAAACATCAGGCACCACAAGACCTGGATGCATTCCTGAGTGACTATTGGGATTACTGGTCAAAGTATTAAGTCATCACATCTAGAGGATGGAGAGGCTTGTCCCTGGTTTACAGAAAAGTGAAGGTCCAGGAGGAAGTTGCTTACTCATTCCAACCCCCGATGCGTTTGTGCCAGATTCTGGTCTCTTCAAGCTTCTGAACTCAGACTGTGTGGATCCTCCTGCCACTCCTACTCTGCCAGAAGCCAAAGGGGAACTTGGGAAGAAGCAAGAGGCTTCTGTGGCATCCAGGTCTGCAGCAGCCCACTCCAGGAAGGGGTGGGGCCAGAAACCAGGAACCAAGTGACTCAAACAGCCAGCTTCTGCAGGACAAAACTCACTGGGGCAGTTAGGAGCTATAGATCCCAGACCCAGATCCTCAAACCTCAGTGAACCCCAGGTATGGCTTCAACATGAAGTTACCATCAGAAACTGACAAGGTCAAGCCGGGGAAGGATTTCATGCCTGCTCTCGTGAGCTCTTGAAACAGCTCAGCTCTGCACAGAAAGGGCTTTGCTGTGCAAAGACAAGCCACACCCAGGTTCAGGATGGCCGCCAAGGGACCTGACAGACCACTCATCTTTGACCTGTGGACAGTCCTTTTGCTAACCAGAGCAGTTAAGAATCGCAAAAGCAATGCTTAGAATGTGCAGCCCCTGGTGGGGGGAGAGGCTGCCTCTGAGAGCAGTGAGGACCTCAATGTCACTGGCTGCAGGGTACAGTAGGTGCTGATGAAGTATCAGTATTGTATACTGTTCCATAGTTGTTAAACTCTCCTTTCTCGGGGGCTGGGGAGATGGCTTAGAGGTTGAAGGTGCTTGCTTGCACGCAAGTCTGCCAACCCAAGTTCAACCTTCCTCAGTGTCCATGTAAAGCTGGACACAAAGTGGCTCACACCTCTGTAATCCCAATATGCCTATAGCAATGGAAGACAGCCAAGCAAATCCTGAAGTTCACAAGCAGGAAGCCACAAAAAAGACCTGGTCCTAAAAGGTGCAAGGAGAAGAAAAACACCCTGAGTATACACCCACCATGGATAAGCACGCACCTTACACACATTATACACACACACACATATATGTATATATGCACACATACACAAACAGATAATTAAAAATATAAAAATTTTTTTTTTTTTTTTTTGGTTTTTCGAGGTAGGGTCTCGCTGTAGCCCAGGCTGACCTGGAATTCACTCTGTAGTCTCAGGGTGGCCTTGAGCTCACCGCGATCCTCCTACCTCTGCCTCCCGAGTGCTGGGATTAAAGGCGTGCACCACCACGCCCGGCTTAAAATAATTTTTTAAAATCTTGATTTTGTAAAATAATTGTGATCCTGATAATATCTGCTAGCATTTGTTGGGTGTTGCCATGTGCTGGATGGGCACTGGGCTGAAAGCTTTGCCCTGTCGCCTTTAATCACTGTAAGCACATTACAAGATACTATTATTAACCCAATTTTGCTTCCAAAGAAGCTAGCGTGGAAAGACCCAGTTGGCCCATATGAGTCAGGACCCCAGCCCAGCCACTCTAACTTCTCGGTGCACACGATTAACCATCCACCATCATGCCTCAGTTGACTAGATGTGGTTTTAGAACTTTTATATTTTTATTTCAGAGTAAAAGCCTGGCAACACTCATGCTCACAAACTTAAAACATCTAGAGACCAGAGAGCCATTGTGGCAGCCCTTCCAAATGACTGGACAGTAACAGAGAGAGAGAGAGAGAGAGAGAGAGAGAGAGAGAGAGAGAGAGAGAGAGAGAGAGAGACTGAGGAACAGTGTCACCCAGCCAGATGGATGCCGTGTAAACAGAGAGAAGATCTCTCAGCATCTGTGAGGCACAGACACCTGGGGATTTCCCTTGTCTGGACAATGGTTGACTTTAGTAATGAATTTAGAAAACAATTGTGACCTATGTTCCTGGGGACATCCTGGCTTTGACAATGCACTTGGTGCTGCCCCAGGAATGACACCACATTCCTCAGTGCAAGTGGGAATTTCCAGCATAGAAGCCTAGAGGCTCCACCTCCTCCCACTCAAAAAACTCCTGCAGGTTAGTTGTTTCCATGGTGAAGGTGAGAGGAAGAGTTTCCATTATTTCCATGGCAACCATGCAGGAGCAGTTGTTTCCTTGGTGATAGTGGGAAGGTAGGAGCAGCTGGGCTCAGAGGATCCCTGCCTGACTCCAGCTCCTCCACTTCACAGGCCTCACCCTGGGTCTCCTAGGTCAGGACCTCACATGACAGCACAGACGGAGAGCTGCGCTCTATGGGAATCCCAGTCTTGGCAGACAACTTGAGACACATTATTTCATTATTTTGCTCCCAACTCATCTGTAAAACCGGCCTAATAATAGAAGCAAGGCCACTGAGTTGCGTTATTAGGAACAGAAACATGAACTTGGTCAGTCAAAGTGAAGCATTGTTATTACATGGGGTTATTATTATTATGACAGCAATCACTGCGGAGGAAGGTAAGTCAGATGTCATGAAGACATTTTAAAGATGAGGAACCTGGGGGATCAGGGACCACGGGAGTCTCCAGGAATCCCACCCATGGCCAAGAGCTGGGGCTGGGGCTAGAAGGGAGGCATTTGAACTCAAGGTCCAGTGCTTCTCTCATGATACATCCATGAGGTAACTAACTCCCTGAGCCTCAGTTTTCTGATGTACACAGTGGCCTATGATGTTCTCTCTAGACACATTGGTGACGATTAGTGATGGCAAATAAAACAGCAGGTATGTAGAAGTCATCCTTGTTAAACACAGATGGCCTCATCACAGTTCTTTTTAAAATTTATTTATTTATTTATTTGAGAGAGAGAAACAGAGAGAATGAGGGGACAGAGGGGGAGAGAGAGAAAGAATGGGCACACGAGGGCTTCTTGCCACTGCAAATGAACTCCAGATACATATGCCGCTTTGTGCATCTGGCTTTATGTGGGTATTGGGGAAATCAAACCCATGCCGTCAGGCTTGGCAGGCAAGTGCCTTAACTGCTGAGCCATCTCTCCAGCCTCCTCATCACAGTTCTTGTTCACCCTCACTGACTGGGTGCTGCAGACAGATAAGAGTGCATCTCGCCTGGTGCTGTACCAAGGTGAACTTGGCAAGCTTTCACGAACGCCAGCATAGCCCTTGCTTGCTTCTCCCAAGAGGCAGGGAAGCAGTGGGGCTCGATGATTTGAGTCTGCATCTCATCCAGCACTAGACAGGTAAGGTAGTGAAGTGGGCTGCTGGCTGCTGTCTCTGAGGTTGGTTCATCTTGTGGCTGTCAATCACATCCACAGGATTGGATCCTCCCCAGGGCCCAGGCCTAACAGCATCAGAAGTTAAGAGCCAATCAAGGGTCTCTAATTCAAATGTGAAAAAGATAATCAGAATACTTAGATTACAGGGTGACTATGATTTAAAAGTTGGGCTGGGGGGACTGGGCAGATGGCTCAGCAGTTAAAGACACTTGCTTGCAAAGCCTGTTGGCCTGGCTTTGATTCCCCAGCACCCACATAAATCCAGGTGCACACAATGAACTCCATATGCATCTGGAGCTCGTTTGCAGTGGCAAGAGACCCTAGTGCACCCATTCTCTCTTGCTCGCTCCCTTCTTCTTTGTAAAGAAAGAAAGAAAGAAAGAAAGAAAGAAAGAAAGAAAGAAAGAAAGAAAGAAAGAAAGAAAGAAAGAAAGAAAGAAAGAAAGAAAGAAAGAAAGAAAGAAAGAAAGAAAGAAAGAAAGAAAGAAAGAAAAAAAGAAAAGAAAAGAATTTTTTTTTCCAAAAGTGGCTCACAGTTAAACTCTCATGGCTCAAGAGTTCAAAATCTCAGCAGCCAAGTAAATGCCAGGTGGGCTGCCTGGTGTAATTTGTAATCCAACCCTGCAGGAGGTGGAGCTGGGATTCCTGGGGTAAACTGACTAACCAGCCTAGCATGCCAGGGAGTTCTGGTTCAAGAGACTCTGTCTCACGAAACCAACTAGAGAGTAATCTAGAAAGACACCTGATGTCAACTTTCGGCCTACACATGCACCCACACAAATGCAAACATGCATACACGCATGCACAGTCCCCCCAAAAAAAAATCATCAACAGATGTAGCTGGTACTTTCCATGATGGAGAGTCAAAAAGCAGAGAATGTTGCCTGTCTGGCTTTCTTCCCCTGATAGCCATTCGCCCATTGTGAATATTATAAGTTATTGTTCCAACCAGCAGAGCCACAAACTCTGCTCCGACCTAATGGAAGCCAACTGCTAAGCAGAGGACCATAGAACCAAGGTTCAGTCCTGAAACCTTTGATCACATCAGCTCTTTCTTGTTCACTGGTTCTCATTGCTCTTTGTCTCGGGATAGGAAAGAACAAAATACACTATTTGAGATTCTGGCTCAGATCTTGCTAAGGTCTGTCTAGATGTAGTCATTCCAAGAGACCCAAGAGAGAGAGAGAGAGAGAGAGAGAGAGAGAGAGAGAGAGAGAGAGAGAGAATAATATCTCAGTCTTACAACAGATAGCCTAGCAGCTAATTATCTTCAACTAGGCTGAGGGTCAGATTGAAAAAAAATTCAAGTCATCTTGAGGCTGAGACAAGCCATGTGTGGCTGAGATAATTAGGAGAATTGAAGTCATCTTTGCCACCCAAGTTTGCTGAAAGTGGGAGGCAAACAGAATATTTTTATTCCTGGTAACCTAAAAACACTGTTATAAACAGAATAGCTGGAAGATTCCAAGCAACAGCTCAGCCAACTGAAGCCCAGAGAGGGTCTGTATCTTGTGAAGGACACACAGGCCAGCCATTCGTGACTGAATGAAGACTTGACTCAGACTGTTGGCACTGCTTTAGTTTGGGTTGTTTTGCTTGTTTTTGGTTTCTATTTTGGGTGTTTTGAGTGGTGTGTCTGTCTGTTTATTTTTGTTTGTTTGTTTTTGTTTTTTGAGGCAGGGTCTCATAGTCCAAGCTGGTCTGGAACTCACTATGTAGCCTGCTGAATACTGGGATTTCTAGAACAGGATATAACTGGCAATATTCCCAAGCAGTGCCTGCCATGATGGCCATTCTCCTAAATTTGCTGTGCTAAATTTACGAATGGCAAGGAGAGATGGGGATGGAGGATCAAAGGTGAAAAAGAAGGAAGTGAAATGATGAAGTCTGCTATCACAAAGTCCCACAAATGTGGTGGTTTAATAATAAAAATCTACAGGCTGGCGATGTAGCTCAGTTGGTAGAGTGCCTGCTTAGCATACATGAGGCCCTGGGTTTGATCCTCAGCAATGCATAGAAGAGCCCGACACCACATAAAGTGGGCCTGGTTGGTACAATCCTGTAATCTCAGCACTTAGGAAGTGGAGGAGGAGGACCAAAAGTCAGTCATCCTTGGCTACATAATGAGTGTGAGGCCTGCCTGGGATACATGAGGCCCAATATTTCAAAACAAACAAAACAAACTGAAAACCAGAAATTTCCTTCTGGAGATTAGAAGTCTGAAGTCTTCCTCAGTGGCAGCAGGTTGGTTCCTTCTGAGGGCAAGGAGGAGGGACCCGTGCCAGACTTCCCTCCTCAGCTTGTAGATGGCCATCTTCATGTCTGCATGGCATTCTCCCACTGTGCCTGTGTCCAAATCTCCTGTTTTTATTAGGACACCAGGAACCCTGGACTAGGAGACCATGCTACTCCAAAGATGACCTCATCTTAACTAATTACACTGCAACAACCCCTGCTTCCAAATAAGGTCACGTTCTGAGCTGCTGATAGGACTACAGAATATAAATTTGGGGATGAGTGGGACCATGATTCACACAGAGGCCCATTCCTTTAAGAACTGGTCTATAGTGGCAAACTGATCTCCAGGCTGGAGAGCCTAGACACTGACTCTGTATGTTTGGAACTGGGAATTATGGATCAATGAAGAAAGGATAGTCTACCCTCCACAGCCCAGCAGTTCCATCCTAAGCATGTGAACCCAGCTCCGATTAGGGGATGTACACACAGTGGGATAAGAGAACATTCATTGCAGCATGGTTTGCAGTATCAAAAATCTACCCATGAAGGGCTGGAGAGACGGCTCAGCAGTTAAGGCACTTCCCTCCAGTACCTAAGGCTCCTGGTTCAATTCCCCAGTACCCACATAACCCAGAAGGTGGTGGCAGAGGTCAGAGAATTGCCTTGAGTCTGAGGCCAACCTGAGACTACAGAGTAAATTCCAGCCTGGGCTAGAGTGAGACCCTACCTCAAAAAAACAAAAAACATAGAGAGCATGGATGAGCATGGGTGGAAGACCAGTGTGAAGACCCAGGGAGGAGGGAGCAGTGTAAGGCAAGGAGAAACCAACTAATGAAGGATTTGGGGGTTCAGGGGGGTCCCCGAGATTTATGAACCCCAAGTTTTGGGTTCTTTCCTAATCTTTAATGAAGAATAATAAAGACAATTTCAAGAAGGACGAATTATGAATTATTTAGTTTATTTTGGGGAGAAATAACAAATTGCGGACTTTGTTTATGGGGAACTGGGATCTGGGAAGGAAGGAAGGAAAGAAGAAAGGAAGGAAGGAAGGAAGGAAGGAAGGAAGGAAGGAAGGAAGGAAGGAAGGAAGGAAGGAAGGAAGGAAGGCAGGCCAGAACACATTTTCATGTGGAAAACATTAAGAGAAATTAGAATGGAGTCACAGGCGTGTGGCACCTATGGGAAAAATAGGCTTCCAAGGGAAGATTAGAGCGGCCACGAGCACGTGGAAGGTGAACCCTAGGAGTGAGCGAGTGTAGGGAGACTTTGAAGAGATAGATACACAGGGCATTTCGCTGTGTGCTTTCCCATGGAGGAAAGCCAAGGGGAAGTTAGTTAAGGCACCCGCACGATAGATCCAGAGTGTAAATACACACGTGGTGGATATATGTAACTAGAAAAAAAATCACAAAGCAGAGACAGCAGTCAGGCTAGGATTAAGAGACAAGGGTTCCCATCCTCACCCAACAGCCTAGCTGGGTGGGGATAGGGAGTGGAACTCACGTGGGGGGGTGAGGGGGGTCCAGGCCACACGGATGAGAGCTGGAAGCAAGGGAGTGAGAGTCCCAGAAAGTGACGAGAGCCAAGAGGGTGAGAGATGACAGAGCCACCACCTTTATAGTGTCAGGTTCAGGCAGACAGGGAAAACTCTGATTGGTTAATAAATCTGGAGATGGATCCCAGAGTCCCCCACACCTGGGTCAGCTGGGGTCGTATTGCACTAGACTGTGGACAGCAGCCCTGCTGTAGAGCAGTCTGGGTCAGACACAGAGTTCCAGTTCTGCCAGGAGTTTTCATTCTTGTGCCAGGATGAGATGGCAGGTGAGTGGCATCTCCTGGTTCCCTCTGGTCCTCAGTCCCTGACTGAAACTGCTAAATAAGATAGCTTTCTCCAATTTTCCTTCACTACCTTGCCGACACCTCCAGTTTGGACTCCTAGCTTTGTCTCTGTTGCCCCGATCACCTGGCCTGTGACCTATGTTTTGATGGCCCTAGCTGGCAGGTAGAGGTGCCAGCATAGAATACTCATGGAAAAGATAAACCCCAAATGCAAGTTGATGAGGAAGCGAGTAGGATTTGACCAGGGAGGGTATTTAGAAGGTATTACATTTACAGTAGTTTATTTGTGGAGAGGTGCTGGGAATTGAACACAGGGCCTCAGGCAGGCTAGGCATGCAGTCTACCCACCAAACTACACTGCCCAGCCTTCCACAATATTTACAATATTTTCCTATTAAGCCAAGCAGTGGAAATGTAGATGATCAAGCTATTCTCTCTCTCTTTCTCTCTCTCCTCTCTCCTCTCTCCTCTCTCTCTCTCTCTCTCTCTCTCTCTCTCTCTCTCTCTCTCTCTCTCTCTCGGTATGTGTGGTGCGTGCAGATAAGTATGCCCTGAAAACATGAACTGTCTTTCCTTTTATTATTCATCCACTTGTTTACTTGAGATGGAGTCTTTCACTGAACCCAGAGCTGCCATTTTTTCGGTCAGACTTGTTGACCAGCAAGTCCTAGGATTCTCTGGTCTCTGCTCCCCACAGGACTGGGGTTAGGTATGTGTGGCCATGTAGGTGCTGGAGAATCAAACTCAGAGAGAATCAGGCCCCTGTGCTTGTGTGGCAAGCGCTTTTACCCACTGAGTCCTTGCCCTAGCCACTCTTAAACATTTTTTTATTGTTTTTCATTGAAACACAACAAGAATAATAGGTGGGATTGGGGAGAAGGTCCAGCTGAAAGCTGCCAGCGTGGGTTAATTTCCCCAGTACCCACAAAAAGGCAGATGTGCAAAGTGGCCCAGGCCACATCTAGACTTTGTTTGCAGAAGCAGGAGGCCCTGGTGCACCAATATATTCTCTCTCTCTCTCTCTCCTCACAAATAAATAAATACATAAAGTTTTTTTAATTAAAAAAAAACAGGGACTGGAGAGATGGCTTAGCAGTTAAGGTGCTTGCCTGTAAAGCCTAACGACCCAGGTTCAATTCCCCAGTATTCACCAGCTTTCTCTTTTCCCTTTTGTTCCTTCTAGGCCCCCAACCTATGGGCATGATGCCACCTACATTCAGATGGGTCTTCCTCCCTCAGTTAATCTTCTAAATACACAGACATACCTAGAAGTCTGCATGTTGGTTAAAATCGGCCAAATGGACACACACCTCTAGATAAATAAAGGGAAATACAGTAATATTTAATTAAGGTAATCTCAGTGCCATTACTACAGGTGTTCTCTCCTCTCTCTCTCTTTCTTCTTCTTCTTCTTCTTCTTCTTCTTCTTCTTCTTCTTCTTCTTCTTCTTCTTCTTCTTCTTCTTCTTCTTCTTCTTCTCTCTTTTCCTAGGTAGTGTCTTACTCTAGCTCAGGTTGATCTTGAACTAATGGCAATCCTCCTACTTCTGCCTCCTAAGTGCTGGGATTAAAGGCACCCAGTTTGTCTCTTTTAAAAAATACTTTATTTATTTATTTGCAAGCACATAGAGGCAGACACACACACACAGAGAGAAAGAGAGACAGAGAGAGACAGAGAGAGATAGAGAGAGAATGGGGACCCTAGGGCCTCTAGCAACTGCAAACAAACTCCAGATGCATGCATCCCCTTGTACAATTCCAGTCATTAGGTTTTGCAGGCAAGTGTTTTAATTGCCAAGCCATATCTCTAGGCAAACCTGGAACTCATTCTGTAGTCCTAGGTTGGCCTTGAATTCATAGAGATCCTCCTACCTCTGCCTCCCAAATGCCAGAAATAAAGATGTACACCACCATACCTGGCATTTTCTCTTTTTTCAAACTTTATTGCATTTCAAAAATCTTTACATTTGGGTCTGGGGAGATGGCTCAGTGTTTAAAGGTACTTGCTTGTAAAGCCTAATGGCCCTGAGTTTGATTTCCTAGTACCCATGTAAAACCAGATGTATAAAGTGGTGCATGTGTCTGGAGTTTGTTTGCAGTGGAAGAAGTCCCTGGTGCTCCCATTCTCTCTCTCTCTCTCTCATCTCTCTCTCTCTCTTGCTCTCTCTTTCTCTGTCCTTCTCTCTTGAATAAACAAAAATACTTGGAAAAAATCTCTACAACATTAGCACTATTTAATAATAAAAATAGATATATGCACCTCTATATGTTATGTATATGTATACTTACCTGTATATGCATATATATATACATATATATATATATATATGATGTTTTCTCAGGCCATTCAGTGAATCCCGGCAGGAAAGTCCCTCCAAAGGCTCTGCTGGGGTTCTGTGATGTAGGTGAAAGAATATTTTCACTAGGCAGGAATGCTGGCCTTGACTTACGATGTTTCCCATGGCCTCTGCCTTATTGGAAATGCCCAGCCAACATGGCCTGTTTGAACAGCAAGTATCTCTGGGTCTTTTGTAATTCGATGGCGGAAGCTATGGGCCATTCCATAACCCAATGTCCCTTTTACAGGGACACTCAGAGGAAGTTTTGGCAGGAGTTTATTCCAGGAAAATGCCCGAGCTCTTACGAATCAATTTGTGTGCATTCTTTCGTCAGAAAAAGAAAACTATGTAACTCAATATGTCACTCCCTTTGTTTTAGCTGCCAGGAACTGCAGACCCAAACTTAGAATCCCTTCAGAGTAATGAGCTATTAGGACTGTTGGGCTCCAAAATGTCAGAGATGACCCTTCACAGAACACGTGACTCTGCTTGGCTCCAATCCATTGCTGACCTTCTTTGGTGGCCAGACTCCCAGCTTCCTTGAAACAGGCCTTTCCCAGTCAATTCCCAAGTGCCTCTCTTTGCATGGTCCATACTGTGAAATTCCTATACGTCCCACTGTGTGATCTGGGACTGGTGCCACCCAATGTCAGCTGAACAAGATGAAGTGAGTGAGGGTCTTCCATGAGCCCGTGTCATGATTGAAGCCCAGTGTGACGTGAGCACATCATCCCAATGGAGCAGACCAAGTTCAGGGGGTGCAGAGGAAGTTGGGGTTGGGGAGGGAAGCAGGTGATCGTTTCTTCATGCCATGCTGCATTTGGTCCCAGAAGATCTTTTGACAGAGAAATGAGGAGCACATTGGCAAGTGTCACCCCTGAAAAGTTGTAAGTCACTCTCTGTCCTCTACACCAAGATTCCCAAGTGCTAGTGCAGAGGCAGGAGAAGGGTAGAAAAGTGGATTCAGGGTCTGAAATACACTGCGAAGGATGATGCCGTGAGTTTTTCAAAACACCAAACTAATTTACATTGGCCTCCTTGGTTTTAGTCCTTTATTTTTAAAAATAATAGCACTGGTAATTGTTTTATTTCTGGCTATTTCCAGACAAAAATAAAATGTTATCAATCCCCAAATCATCAAATCCTTTTTTTCTTTTTAATTTCTCTCTCTCTCTCTCTCTCTCTCTCTCTCTCTCTCTCTCTCTCTCTGTGTGTGTGTGTGTGTGTGTGTATGTGTGTGTGTGCACGTGCCAGGGCCTCTTGCCACTGCAAGCCAAGACCCACACTAGACACTTGTACCACTTCTTGTCTCGGGCTTATGTGGGTGGCTTGGGAATTGAACCTGGGCTGGCAGGCTTTGCCAGCAAGTGCCTCTAACCAGTAAGCCATCTTCCTAGCCCTTTTATCCTTTTCTCTCTTTCCTTCATTTTTTTCTTGCTTCCTCTCTTTCTCTCTTCCTTCCTTTGCTGGTGATACTGGGGATTGGGGTTTAAATCTAGGGCCTGGCTTTGAGTTACATCCCCATCCCCTTTTGTTTATACTTTTCCATTTGAAAACAGGGTTTCTTTCACTAAGCTGCCCAGGTGGACCTTGAACAACTCACTTTGTAGCTCAGGCAACCCTTAAACTCACTAATCTTCTGTTTTGGGCTGTCAAGTAACTGGGATTAGAGGCATGTACTAACTCTCTCTTTCTCTCTTTGTTTGTTTGGTTTGTTGGTTGGGTTGTTGTTGTTGTTATTGTTGTTGTTATTTGTTTTTTTTTTGAGGTATGGTCTCGCTCTAGCCCAGGCTGACCTGGAATTCACTACGTAGTCTCAGAGTGGCCTTGAACTCACAGCGATCCTCCTACTTCTGCCTCCCAAGTGCTGGGATTAAAGGTGTGCGCCACCACGCCCTGCTTCTTGATGGTTTTTGATGATAGGTGACATCCAGAAACCTTGTTCTAATCAAGTCTTCTATAGCCATAACCTAACCACGTGCTACTATAACAAACAGCTATTTCAGACACTATGAGGCTTGAAAGAGCCAAGGGAGGCAGTGAATGGGATGGGTCTGCCTCTGTGGACTTTCCTCCTCCAGCCTGGGCATGAGGCCATGGCAGGAGGTAGTGTGGGTGAGACAAAGCAGGCAAGAATGACATGGCTCCCTGCCAGGGCAAGGAGGCAGGCCTTAGGCATCTGTATCAATGGCCACAGGTGAACCTCAGCCCAGCTGCTCCCTTCCCACTCCACGTGCATCAGGTCACACTCCACACTCTGTGCGCCTCTTGCAATGTCAGATCACCCACCATTCCTAAAGTCCGTACCACCTGGAGACTCCGTCTTGCCTTAGGACAGAGTTCCTGCAGCTACATGTCGCACCTCTCTTTCAGAGGCCAACTTTGTGGTACCCTGTGGATAGCAAAACAAGCCATCAATGTATGCAGCTGATCTGCTGCCTCTGGAAATTTTCTGACACACATAACTTTTCCAGAAGTTTCTGGTGGACATCAAGCTTTTCTACCTCCAGTCCATGGTATTGTGAACTCACAGCATCCATAGATCTGTTGCGGTCACTCTGGACCTGTGGCAATCTTGGTAGGAACTTTTTCTTCCTTTGTTCATATTCTCAGTTTCGTGTGGACTCTTGGGCCAAGCACATACTCATGTACTGTTCATTGAGTAAAGAATGATGGATGGAGTCCATGTGCCAAGTTCAGGAAGTAGGCCTGGGCAGGGAATGGAAGAGGACTTTCCTCCCAAGCTTGGCCATGAGGCCATGGCAGGAGGTGGTGTGGGTGAGACAGAGCAGGCTATGAGCACAAGCAAGAATCACATGGCTCCCTGCCAGGGCAAGGAGGCTAATGACAATGAATTACCATTTATTAAAGTTCTGCTCATATATTATCTCATATAGTCTTTATCCAAAAATGTCGAGCTAAAAGGTAAATAGCTTGCCCTGGATTGAGTGGCCACCAAGTGGTCCACAGGGGCTCAGCCTGACTCTAAAACCTGATTTCAGCCCATTCTTTAGGAGAAGGATCCAGCCTAGAGTCTGCCGGTCTTGCTTAGTGCCCATAGGGCACCTAAGACTCTCTTCCTTTTTGGAGGACCGATTAGAACATTCTCTGAAGGTGGGGGACCGTTCATCACAGCTGACAGTGTAACCACGTGCTGCTACAACAAACACAGCTATTTCAGACACCATGAAGCTTGAAAGAGCCAAGGGAGGAAGGGCAGCTTGGTACAGCCTGGGTTTATTTTTGTGAGTAAGAGACTGACAGTCATAAATATATGACAGAGAGTTCAAAAGGAGTTGGGAAAGAAATATTTGTGCTTTATCACAGGACCCAGAAACTGCAGCAGCATTTTAGTCTTTGATGATTTCTGTTTGTTTAACAGAAAAAATACTAATAAAAATGAGGGGAGTGGGGACCGTTTCAACACATGATACATCAAACACCTGGTGCCTGAGGTGATGCCCACCCCAGCATATGGCCTTTCTGGGCAACTTTGAATGCTGAGCACAGTTATATGAGTCATAAATGTTTGTAACCCAGCAGCAAAAGAGGGTTACATACAGTTCTCCCTTAAGGAACTGGCAAGGCTTCTAATCAGAAAATGAGTAGAGATTTCAACAGACCAAAGTTTCATACCTTACCAAATGTTCCCACTTCCTTCAGTCCTTCAGGATTTTTTTCCTAATAATTCAAAGTGTGGGCAAAGCATTATGCACTCAGAAAAATATTACTAGTCTTGACCAAAGATGGTGAGAAGACAGCCTGGGAAATCAGAGGCGATTCCTGGACCAGGTGAGGCTCAGAGGCAAGGAATTCCCCAGGATGCCAACCAGCTGTTGGGAATATGGTCTCAGAAACTAGACTTTTTTTTCTAAAGAGTTTTAAAATATTACCTTTTAGTATAATTGACCGGCCATATCCAGCCAACTACAGTTGGCACTACAAAGAAATGTAAGGCCTGAGGATGTTGTAAGGTAGTTCAAAGCAAACCAGGCAAGGACGGCAAGGTGGGGTGGGGTAGTGCCAGGGATAGGGACTCAGAGGCTATGTATGACCACTGCTTTGATCTCTCACTCATACCTTGGAATCCATGACCTCCCTCCCAGGCTTCCTAATAGCCCTCTGAAGAGAGACCCCTGAGATTCTGAGCAAAGAAAAGGCTTCCTGTACAAAGTCTCTGAGATAAAACACAGCTCTATTCTACTCAATTTCTATGCTTATGTGTTTCAGGAGGTGTTCTTTTGTTTGTTTGCTTTTTGTTTTTCAAGGTAGGATCTTGCCCTAGCCCGGGCTGACCTGGAATTCACTATATAGTCTCAGAGTGGCCTTGAACTCACAGCGATCCTCTGCCTCCCAAATGCTGGGATTAAAGACATGCACCACCATACCTGGCCACACCATTACTTTTTAAATAAATGATATGTAAAATATAATGCACATTAGTATATTGTATACACATAGTCTTCTGGTATAAGATGTATCTTCTTCAAGTATACAATTCAGTGGTTTGTGGGTAGTCACAGAGTTATATAACCACCACCACTATTGATGTTCGAATGTTTTCACTGCCCTAAAAAGAAATCTTATGCCTATCAGCAAATATTCCCCACTGGGATCCTTTTTTGACCACCTGTTGAAAGGAAACATCTGATCCCAAAGTATATCAGAATGAGGAGTTTTATAAAGACCTCAGTGGGACACAGAGTAGTTGATGACTGAGGTCATACCTGGAGTTAGAGGCAGAGAAAGGGTACAGTACATTTTTAAGATCCTCAGCCACAGTGATTGAAGGGAGTGGATCTCAGAGGTCTAGGAACTGGGCTGGAGAGATTGCTCAGTGGTTAAGGTGCTTGCCTGCAAAGCCTCGGGTTCAATTCCCCACTATCCACATAAAGTCAGGTGCACAAAGTGGTGTGTGCATCTGGAGTTCTTTTGCTAGCGGCCCTGGTGTGACCATTCTCTCTCTCTCTCTCTCTCTCTCTCTCTCTCTCTCTCTCTCTCTCATTTCTTTCTCTTTGCTTTCAAATAAATAAATATTTTTTATTTTATTTATTCATTTTCAAGCAGAGAGAGAGAGAGAGAGAGAGAGAGAGAGAGAGCACATCAGGGCCACCACCTTGTGGGACCTGGGGAATTGAACCTGGGGCCTTAGGCACTAGAGACAAGTGCTTTAACCACTGAGCAATCTCTCCAGCCCATAAATAAATAATTTTAAAGGCCTAGGGAACCATTACAGAGCAGGTTTGGATTCAGAACTGTAATGGGATTCTTGGTTGCTGCCACACTCCCAGGGGAGGCCTGCTGTTAGGTCTCCGGGAGGAACTGGCTGTATACGTTGCTGGAGGGCTGCTTGGCTAAGACAGCTGAGCAGGAATGGGAGGAAAGTAGAATGCTCTCTTGCACTCAATGTCACTGTGATTTTTGAGAAGGACAGATCTGGATGTAGGCTCA
This sequence comes from Zapus hudsonius, assembly GCA_004024765.1. NCBI lineage: Eukaryota > Metazoa > Chordata > Mammalia > Rodentia > Dipodidae > Zapus > Zapus hudsonius. The sequence continues at coordinate 3,157 of PVHP010015687.1, read as the reverse complement.
ACATGTCCTAGCATTTGTTACTTGAGCACAGTTCTGCTGGTCACAGCAAAAATGCCTCACACCAAGTAGCTCATGCAAGAAAGGTATGGTTTATATTTATGTCAACTTGGCAGGACCTAGAATCACCTGCAAGGGATTATTTTATTAGGTTAATTGAGGTGGGAAGACCCACTTTAACTATGGATGGCACCATTCCATAGGCTGAGGTCCTGGACCGAATTAAAAGAAGAGAGCCGGCTGAGCAGCAGTGTGCATCACTCTGCTTCCTCACTGTGCTGGATGTGACCAGCTGCTTCCAGTTCCTGCCATCATGCCTTCCCTCCATGATGGGCTGTAACCTGAAACTCAAACACTAAAAGAACATTCTGTTTCCAAAGGATAGCAGTGTCTGAAATAAGCCCTTCCTCCCTTAAGCTGACTTTTGTCAGGAATTTTTGTCCCAGTAATAAGAAGGTGACTGATGCAAAAGGGGAGGCTATTGGAAATGGAATGGGGTGTTCTACTTTGGAGCTTGAAGCCAGGCCTCAGCTGACAATATTTGTTTCAAGCAGTGGATTCCTCCTCTGAGTTCCAAAGGCTCTGTGTAATGGCATTGGGGGGGGGGGGCTGAAAAGAATGAGAGAGCCTTTGCTCATTGTTTTCACCTGCCTAAGTACATGCCCAGAGGGTACCTGGAAGCTCCTAGAAGCTGCCTTAGGAAGTCATGCAAAGCATCTGTGTTGGTTTGAATTAGGTGTCCCCCATAAACTCATGTGCTCTGAATGCTAGCTCACCAGCTGATGGCAATTTGGAAATTGGAGTCTCCAGGGAAGGTGTGTTGTTGGGGGTGGGTTTATGGATGTTATAGCCAGCTTCCCCTTGCCATGTTTAGCACACTCTCCTGCTGCTATTGTCCACCTGATGTTGGCCAGAAGGTGATGTCCAGCCTCTGCTCATGCCATCATTTTCCCTGCCATCATGGAGCTTTTCCTTGAGTCTGTAAGTCAAAATAAACCCTTTCCTCCCATAAGCTATTTCTGGTTGGGGTTTTTGTCCAGCAACAAAAAGCTGACTAGAACAGCATTGTAGCTAGTCTGGGCTCTCTTGTGGACACAATAGCCATCAGTGTCTTTGCTGGCCTTCGAGGACACTAGTTTTCATGGGTTCGTTCTGATTTACCTCAACAGCTATTCTCATCCCTTAAAATGAAGAGAAGAACTGAAACAGTGGCCTCTTCCCTTTCTGAAGACTTCTAGGCCACTCTGCAAATGGACTGCCCTTTCCCAGAGCTCTGCAGACCACCAGCCAAGGCTTGCCTGTGGTCACAGTTCTGGTAGGGGTCACTTGGGATCTGGCCCACAGCGACCTCTCCCCTTTGTTTCTCCACAGAGCAGCTGATAGACTGATTCTTTGAAATCTTTCTTTTTCAAAGTAGAGTATTATGTTACATAAGTTTAAGCCCTACAAGAACATTCTGTGTCCAATAGATAGTATACATATCAGAAGCCTAAGGGCCTCAAGAGTGGCTGGAACAAGAAACAGGACGCTGTCAGAATGTCTCTGGGGGTCATCACTGTGCTCCGCAGACAGGCTTCGAAAGCTTCTGCTTGCATCCGGCCAGGCTTGACCAGCCTCCCGACTCAAGGGCCTGGCAGAAGCAGAGAAACAAATCAAAATTCAGTATCTGATTGGCCAGCTTGGCTCATTAGTCCATCTCTTGGCCATTTTGCCAAAGCTGGGGCAAGAGGAGGTCCTTCTGTGGGAGCAGGACTGTGGGCAGGTGACTAAATCCGGGAGGCAGACGGCCCATGGTTTTCTAGAAAGGTCTAAAGTTCCCATAGTAATACCCATCTTCTGTTTCTGTGGGGAGAGACTTGTTGGTCCACAGCACTGGGTCTCATCTCCCCCCAGGGCCTTGGGAGTCGGTTACCTCTGGAGCTCTTCAGAGCCCCAAAAGCTGGGGGAGTAGAGGTGAGCTCTGCACAGCTGTGCCCAGGGCAACTCCCTGCATGTCTGAGCCAAGTTCAGGGGGTGCCAAACTACACCTTGGAGGGGTGCCAGGCAACTCACGAGTCATCTCTGAAACCCAGTTGTAAATATCCAGCTATGAGATGAGTTCCCTTGGCCCAGCCCTGCTGAAATAAGGCCTCTTTATTCCCCTGCCTTCCTGCTAAGGAGAGAGCACAGAAGAGCTGGGAGGAAGGACATTCCAGAAATGCCATGGAGACCTCAGTGAGCCTGCTGGAGCTCTTCAGAGAGAGGGAGCTGCAGGAAAGGGCTGAGGCCCCAGGCCCATGGCTGCCTGGGTGAGGCCAGGGCCTGGCCTTGCACTGGAGGAGCCCAGGACCAGGGCAGGGCAGGCCTCTATTCCAGGCCAGTTGGTTATTATTATTTTTTCCCACTACATCGTGTCTTCTCCAGTTGAAATTGGTGGAATGTTGCCGCAGTGTGACATCTGCGTGAACTCCTAAAATATGCTGGCATATGATCCGTGGGGGAAGTGGCTGGGATTAGTTTTAAACCAAATCATTTTCAAACAGTCTCCGCCCAAGTCTATCAAGAATGAAGTCCCGCTTGTTTACTCACTGAGGAAAAAATATGCCTTTTTCAGTCCCCCAGCTGTTGAGGCGTTCACTGCAGGACCCAGTGCTAGAAAAGAGGAAAGAGAAGGTCCTCTGCTCTGGCCTGCAAATGACTGGAGGTCACCTTCTCCTAACTGACTGCAGTGCAAGTGAGAGCCTTGAGTCTGCTATGTACGTAGAGCTCCATACCTCGTCCTGAACTTGGGGTTGGGCTGCTCAGCCCTCACTAGCCACATAGAAAACCTATGAAGCTTTTTTTCCCAGTCCTATAGATTACACACAGTGCTGGGGCCTTGCTCATGGTAGGCAAGTCTCTACTACTAAACAATCCTCTCAGCCTCCTGAGTGGTATCTTGGTGTAATCTCTTTTGGATCGAGAAAATAAAGGGCAGACCTCTGCAGGTAAAACTTTGCCCAATTTGGAAAAACTAAAACACACACTGTTCTTCCTATCCACTGAGTGAGTTCTATTTCTCACTTCATCTCTGTGCTGGTCTGTGCTGGCTGGGTGAGAGGCTCCGGGAGGGAAGCAGCTCTTCCTTCCACTGCCGAAGCTTTGCACTCCTTTATGTACAGAAAATTGGAGCTTTGGAGTT
>PVHP010015686.1:0-37022 GCA_004024765.1 Zapus hudsonius | reverse complement strand
TCTCTCTCTCTCTCTCTCTCTCTCTCTCTCTCTCTCTCTCTCTCTCTCTCTCTCTCTCTCTCTCTCTCTCTCTCTGTATCTCTCTGCTTGAAAATGAATAAATAAAATATAAAAAAATTAATTAACTCATGGCCTGTTATCCCCTGTGGATTGTTTCTAGGTAGCAAATCCAAAAATGCTGAAGTCCCTGATATAAAAGGCTGTCTGTCATTCAAGTCATTTTTGCATATTACCTATCTCAATACTCACTTCTTCTTTAAATTATCCCTGCATTACTCTTGATATCTAGCACAGGGTCCATGTCATGTAAATAGCTACCAGGCTGCATTGTTTAGGGACTGGTGATGAAGAAAAGATCTGCACCTGTCCATTACTAGTTGGGAAAATATTCTCAAATATTTTCAATCTGCAGTTGGTTAAACCACAGATATGGGGGGTGGGACCACAACTGTAGTGCTTTTTTTTTCTTTATTTGAAAAGGAAAGACCTTTTCTTTAAAATCTAAAACTTAGGATGAGTATCTAGTATCTAATCAAAGTAAGTGTCGCTCCCATTTCCCTGCAGATATCTAGCTTCTGTTGTAGAAATTCCCAGTAACAAACAGACAAAGCCTTCCACAGCAATGGGAGTTTTAATTTACACCCAGGCTCAGCTGGAGCCTGGGTGGTCCAAGCATAAATGAAGCATTGGCCTCTTTCAGATTATCCTCCCCAGGTGTCCTCAGGCCACATCATTCCCTAACTTCCTTATCACAGTTAAAGCAAATCCTTCTTTTGTCTCACAGGACTTCAAAGCTATGGTCCTCTCTCACCTCATGCTATGCTGGCTATCTGAGGCCAACAAATGTCTGTAGAATGCAAGGATGAATATGGGGGGGGGGCAGTTAGCTTATGCTCATTTTGCTATAATACTTCCAACTCCAAGGCAAGCACTGCTGCTAATTTCTTGAGCACCTCCAGGAAGGTGGGCTCTAGATGCCCACAGGGCAAGAGGACCTCCCACACATGTGGAGGTGCATGGCACGTGTTCTGGGTCTTTCTACTGACATTATATCTGGAAAACAGTTGTGTATTGTCATCCATAAAGCTGCCAATTATTCTATAAAATCATAATATTTACATTTAAATATATTTATATGCATGTATACTTAGTTCTATTTAAATATATTCTAAACATGTCCCCAGTGGTCTACTAATGGATCTTTACATTATTTCTCCTTTTTTGTTGGGTAAAGCAGTGTATAGTGTTCACATCTATTTTTACACTCATGGAAATCTAATTACACACACACACACACACACAAATGCTACAAATAGAATAATGAAACCAAAGACTACACACATTTTAAATGTTGATAGGATCTTCCACTAATCTTTCACTAATGTATGAAATTATCTTTTTCCCACACTGGAATACATTAGCTAAAATAGATTGTTCTTCCCAACCTTGATGGATTAAAAAAACATTTCATCAGCCAAAGGCAATCTGAAATTCTCTTGTAATTATGATTGAAAATTGAAAAGGTTTTCCTATTTGAAGAGTCATTTGGGTTTCCTTTCCATAAACTGTTGAATCTACCTAGTCTTTCATTAGGCTGTTTTGCTCACCCTGATTTTAGCAGCTCTAGGTTTAGGTTCGTGGTTTGCAGTTTGGAGAATCCACGACCCATTCCAGCTAATGGCTCTCTGGTCAATATCCACAGCACTTCTGCTGAGGACTTGATGTTTGTTTCATGTCAATTGTTTCAGTTCTTCCTTAGGAGAACCTTCCTGGGAAGTAGTTTTGCTACTATCATGAAGATGATAATGAATAAATAAAAGAATGGCTAAACCACAACCCACAAACACTCTATGTTGGAGGCTCCATCTTGTTGCAAGGCCAGCGTGAAATAGTGAAGGTCTCCATTCCTTAATGTTCGTGTGTGTGTGTGTGTGTGTGTGTGTGTGTGTGTGTGTGTGTACCCATACACATACCCTATACCCATACCTATACCCATACCTATACCCATACCCTCTTTTATTACTCTTTGGCCATATTTTCTTTAGCTTGGGTCTCTCAATGAACCTACAGCTCTCCAATTTGGAGCTTGGATGGCTCAGCCTAACAATCCTCCCACCTCCGCCTGCATCAGTGCTGGGGTTACAGGTGTGTGGGGGCCACAGCTAGCTTTTTACATGGGTGCTGAGGATCAAATTTAGTTCCTCCTGCTTGCACACAAGTGGTTTTATCCCGTCAACCATCTCCCCCGTCTCTGAAATGTTTTCAATTAGATATTTTAGTTCCCAGGTGTAATTTGCCTGTAATTTTCTTCTATTGGTTTGTTACTTTGGGCACTGAGCATGTCATAAATTTGGAAATAAATGATCTAATATTACTAATAAGTATTCACAAGCTCATTTGGGTCCAGATATGTCAAGCTGGAATTATAAAAAGTAGCTCCTGCCTTTGAAAGCCCTGGTGAGCTCAGAGATTTTTAGAAATGACAAGGGAGACAAAGCCAGTGATTATACATTTTCTCCAAAAATCAGACTGAGTGTTCCAATCTACATACATACCTACAGGCTTTATTGCAAAGTAAATCACCCATCAGGCAGAACTGTTTATAGCTAAACATATAGTTTCGTTCTGGTTTCTAGAAATCCAAGTAGGGACATTTTTCTAGAAAATTGGCATGTCTGTCTGTAAACCACAACCTGCCAGCCCCCCTGGGCTCTTGCACAGTGGCGGGGTATGCAGGGTGTTCCAGGTCAGCAGTGGGGAGATAATTCCTCTCTTCTTTGTCATCCCATATCCCATGTCCCTGTAAGAGCAGGAGCCCCCTAGCTGGTTCCTTACCAAACATGACAATGTCACTCATCAGGAAGGCGCCTCCAAAGACAAAGCGGATTTCATCCGTGTGGTCGGCTTTGACAAAGGCTGGTCTTGAGGATTTAAAACACTCAGGCCGGTGCTGAAACTCATAGAAGTATACAGGTGCACCTGCATCTGACAAAAAAAAAGAAGAGAGAGAGACAGAGAGAGAGAGAGAGAGAGAGAGACAGAGAAAGAGAGAGAGAGAGAGGTGAGGTAAGCATGTCAGCCGAGCAGGGGGCTGGACCTACAATCCTGGTTTTCTAGATCTAAGGTTGGGACAACAGAACACATCAATAGCCTCCCTTCCCTTGTCCTCATCTGAATTCCCAGAGACAGGAATCCAAACCCCTAGTGACTAAAACCTCACAACTGCTGGGGACAGTCCAAGAAGCAAGAGTTGTACTCCCCCAAAATGCTATTCAAATGAAGCCAAGATCTACCCTGCTGTGAATTCCTGTCATTGACCCTGGTTCCCAGGTCTGGAGGCAAACAGAATAAAGTTTATTTCCTGCATCCATGACAATCCATACACTGCACTCCACCTGCCTCCTACCAGACGGTTGCTCTGTAATGTTCCCCATCTCACACATATATATGGACACACTAGTGCACACTAGTGCAAACACACATTGATCTCAATTTCCCCTCTTGCTGGTTCATTTCTTCTTCCAGCAAGACCCCACAAGACACTTGCCTTATCCTTCCTGTCTCCACTTGCTCTCTTATTCTCTCTCTCTCTCTGTCTCTCTCTGTCTTGATAATAAAAACACATATTTTAAGTGTCGAGTTTGAGAAGCTTCTGCAAACACATACATAATCATGTTTCCACCACTCCAGTCAGGACAAAGCGCATTTCCACTAACCCAGAAAGGTTCTTTCTAAGTCATGGGCCCAAGAGACAGGCAATGTTCTTTTTCTATACCATAGATTAATTTCACCTGTTCTATTATTCTATTTATCTACCATTTAGCCAATACCAGGTTTTCTTTTTTTAAAAAAAAATTATTTATTTTCAAGCAGATGGAGATAGAAGAGAAACAGATAGAATGGGTGCACCAGAGCCTCCTGCCTCTGCAAAAGAACTCTAGATGCATGCACCACTATGCATCTGGCTTTACTTAGGTACTGGGGAATCAAACCTGGGTCATAAGGTTTTGCAGGCAAAAGCCTTAACTGCTAAGCCATCTCTCCAGCCCCAGGTTTTCTTAATTACTATAGCTTAAGGATAAAGTTATAAACTCAAGATACAGAACAGGCAGCTGGTCAGCAGACAACATGGAGCCTGGGGACCACCAGTCCCACTGGGATGTGTCTTTGGAAGATGTTCCTCAAGGACTTACCTCTGTGGTACTGAGCAGTGAGTAGACCAGGAACCACAAAGAACACATCTCCAAACATGTCCAGTAAATTGTCTCGGATCTGAGTCATGGAGGAATTGTTGTGGAAGTATTCATCAGCCACAATGTGCAAATATTCAGTGGGGACATGCTGTTAAGGGAAAAGAAAAAAAAAAGCCTCATGGAAGCCAAGTCAACAACCAACAAGAATGGCCAACATGTTAAGTAAACACTAGCCAGTGCAGGTAAAATTTCAAATTTTTTCTGTGCGGTGTCTCATTGAACGGACACAGCAATGCTGTCATGCAAGTATTAAAATTAACTCATCAGATACTTGGAGAGAGAAAATGGTTGGTCCTAACTGATGGAACCATGATTCTTCCACAAGTCTATTCACACCCAGATCCCATGCTAAGCGTATGCCTTTCTGGCATGTGTCAGGAAGAGACACATTTGGGCAGAAGTGGCTACATATCATTTGTGGGGCTGAGTGACGAATGAAAATGTGGAGTCCCTTGTTCAAAGGTTATTAAGAATTTCCAGAGAGTTCTGGCAGCGCATGAGGCCATGCTTCTCAGATGTGAAGCACTTTGTGACTACACAGGCCCCATGTGCACAAAACCAGCCATGCACCTGGGGCTGGCTCTGCCTCCAACCCTTTGCTGCTAAGCTAGTTGGTGCCTTGGAGCCTCAGTTCTCCCATCTATTAAAAAAGAGGTTATCCAAAGGATCACATGAGAGAAGTGACAAGAAAAGCTTCCTGGCCCAGAGCAGGTCTCAGTTCTGCTGGCTCCTTGAGACTCAGTGCTGAGTGTCAACACCAGCCTGCCTCCAAGTCTTCTCCCCTGTCACCTTGCCCCAAGCACCAGTCTGTGGCAGATGATGGATTTCTGAAGACTCAAAGGCCACATGCATTTTCGAGGGTCCAATGGTCCAGAGAATACTAGAAATTTTGTTGTACCTTATGCCATACCTCTAATTGAGTGTCATAGTCCTTGGCAGGTTCCTGTGGAATGTGGATGAGAAGTTGCACCTTGGAGAGCTTCCAGGTGCTTAGAGGCATGAGGTCTTTTTTCAGCCCAAAGAGGGCTCTACGTCATTTGAAAGCTGTGGTTACAAGGGCCTGGCCACTTGGACAGCAGGGCCAGCAGACTTCACCGTGCTGATGACGTCCAAAGTGACTGTGTGGTAAGCCGGCAAAAAGCAACTGCAGAGCAGATGGCTAGAATTGTGGAGTGAGGCTCTGCCTTCTGCATCAGAGAATGACTCTCCACTTACCAAGCAGCTCCCATCACGCAACCAGACCTGGGAGAAACCACATGCTCCTCCTTGGCTCCACACCTGCCCAGGCAACCTACTTCCACCCCCAGAATTTGGCTCAAAATACCTTCTGAGTTTGAAATGTCCTCCTTCTCCAGTGTCCCCTCCCCAAAGGCACTGATCAGTGACTGTCTCCTCCAGGAAACATCTCTAGTCCAGCCAGAGAGATTCCACTACCCAGTTTATATTTTAATTATCCCTCGATTCATATCATTGAATAGGCGAGACTCACCAAACATCTCTACACCAAACCTTAAGGGCTAAATCCTTCATTCTAGCCTAGCTACTCTGCAGCCAAAGGATGCTGTCAAAGTAGAAATTCAATAGCTTCCCTTTCCTCCATCATCCCAGGGATGACTTTTGTGCTCATCCTGAAGTTATAACAGCTATGCGGTTCCTCTCCTGAGATAGCCAACCCCACAGCTGTTACCTTCACATCTGTATCTGTCTCCTCCACATCCCTCACCTTTACATCTCCAAAATTCTTCTCCCTGAGGAGCAACCTGCCTCATGCTGTGTGCACCACAGGCCTTGCACCTGCTCTGGTTCATATGTATCCTTCATATCCCACACCTAAGGAAGTTCTGAAGTATGTGGGTTTCTGCAGACATTTATTTCGTGGATCAATAAAGGAAATGAACTTGGCACTGAGTACGTGGCTAAAGATGGAAGGAAAGAGGAGAAAGAAATGACATCCTGGTGTCTTGAATATGAGCAGAGACTGCTGTGTTTGTGCACTGAAGGAGTAAATGATTGATAAATGAAAAGGTGGTTAAGTGATTGAATAATGAATAAGTAGCTGTGTGGGTAACTGCTAATGCTGGAACCTTCCAATCCTGGGTATTTCGGAGTTCACAACTTTTTAGATTATAGGACCATGATATAGCATGTATGCTGGTAATGAGCAACATGCTTGTGGAGTGGGAGATATATCCTAGCATCTACATTAATATGTCCACAGAGACTCGTGAATAGTGGGACAAAGTAAATGAATGTGTGGAAACAAAAAGGCTTAATAGCCATAAATGATTCTAGGTCTAATTTGTCGGATGTGAAAGTTATCTACCGCCCCAAAAAAATACCTTTAGATTTTTGGAGTTCTTGTACTTGGGAACTGTAAATAAGGGATGTAGACCTATAGTTAGTAAAGGTCTATTAGAGTGTTTGGTTAATTAATTACTGTGGAATATCTATACCCCAACTCCTATCCCTGAATGTGGCCCAAGAAAGTTTGCTAAATGAATGAGTCTCTGGAGAGTCAGAGCCCCCAAGTTTACTTACAATTAAATTGTGTATCAAGTTAAAAGCAAAAGACTTGTTGAGGCCGGTGATGATCTGAGGAACTTCCTCCTGTGGAGAGAAGTGGGTGTCCTCCGTGAGTCATCTGAGGATCAGAAAGCCAAGTCATCTCTCCAGGGCTTGGGCATCTGACTGCCAGAGGAGAGTGGGGAAAGAAGGAGTCCTCTGAGCCTCTGGAGGTCGCATGCGTTAGCAGCTTTGGTAAGTTAGTCAAGCAGTGACTATCTTGTCCCATGTGCTTCTTGTCATACCTGTGGCCTATGAAACATGCCTGCTATTGGCTGGATAAAAGTCTCATGAGAAGTGCTAATCCCCATGCATTGAAACATGACCAACTCACAAGAATAGACCACACAAGACAGAGCAGGAAGGGAATCATCTCTAAGACATAGAAACCAGGTGAGGAGTTTGAGGCATGAAGAGTAAACAGCAGATGTGTCAGCGTGGAGGTTAAAAGTCTGTGTTCTCTGAGTATTCCAGGCATGTGTTCTCAACCCCAGTCTCACCAGTTTCTACGCCTGGCTGCAAAAGTTTTTAGAAGACCACTGGCTTCTTATGAAGCTGATGTTAAAGCCAAATTCGAAGGCCAGTATTAGTTAGCTCAGGCGACCATAACAAAATGAGAAATCAACTCACAGTTCTGGAGTGTGGTAAGTACGCAGCTGTAAAGTACTACTAGTCACACTTGTTACATGTAAAGGATGATTTCCTGGCACTATTACAACTCAAAACCATGAAGGAGGACAACTACTATTCATTCACTGGTCAAATGAATTTCCTTAAAATCTTAAATAAAATTTCTAAACATACCTGGTGTCCGGTAATATAAAGGACCCATCAGAGGCATTGAAGTTACCCACAAAACATATTTTAAGTATTTATAATACCTCTGTGTGTGCTAAGGAATTTGGGGCTGCTTTTGGTCTCCAACATAACATGTTGCAAAGTAGCAAATCTTTTAAGAGGTTGAACCTAGTGGAAAGTAAGCAAGCACCCTTGGAATGGATGTGTGCTGTGCTCCCAGGACCTGGTTAGTTCTCAAGAGAGTGAGTTCCTATAAAGCAGGGCCCCTTCTGCAAGTAGCTGTTTCTCAGCCATGTTGTGATGTACCTAGGGAAGCCCTCTCAGGAGGCTGGTACATACTGTTTTTCCTTTAATCCGTCATAATCACGAGCCAAATAAACTTCTTTAATTTATATTTTCCAGCACTTGGTGTTGGACCTGCTCTACAGCAATATAACATTAGGTGTCATCTATGGAAATGCCAGCTATGGAGCAAACAGCTGCCCCACTGTTGAAGGAGTAACAGGAAGACAGAACTCGTACCATGACCAGAATGTAGCCACACTCTTGGTTATTGACCCCAATGATAGAAGGAATTTTTTTAAATGTTTTTTGAGACAATAGTTCTGCAGGGTCATCAGAATAGAACTGACCATCCACCACACGAGTGAACGACTTTGTTTTCTGTAAAAAAAAAAAGGAAAAGTCAGCAGCGTTTCTCCTTGCAGTATCTACTGTCCAAACCCCAGCCACGCTAAGCAGATACAGTTGAGCAGCAGTTAAAATGCCTCAGGAAAGGAAATATGCAGCACTATTAACCCATCCCAAAGTATCAGTCCCTGGCCAGTCCTGCCATTGACTTGGGCAGAAAAAAAAAAGGCTCAATTTTTCTGTGCCTTGTGTTTTTAAAAAATCTGCTAAATAGAAATAATAATCATATCTTCTAAAGAAAAATAGTGGCCCAACACAGTGGTTCTCAAAGTGGACCATAGACCAGCAGCATCGACACCGTCTGAAAGCTTGTTAGCTATGGAAGTGTCTCATCCAAGTTGTGGTGGTTTGAATGTAAATATATGTGCTTCATAGACTCAGGTATTTGTATTAAGCTTTGATCTTCAGCAGGTGGAGCCCTGCTGGAGGAGTTGTATCATTGGTGGATCTTAAGTCCAGCCCTACTAGGTGTATATAGAGAGAGCCAGCTTGAGCCCTGCCCTGGCTATTGGTCTTTCTCTCTCTGCTATGGATCTATGGAAGTGAGCCAGCTTCCTCAGCCATGATGCAGCCTCCTCTGGAATCAGTAAGCCTGAAATGAGCCTTTCCTTCCATAAGCTGCTTCTGGTCAGGTGTTTGTCCCAGCAATCAGAAAGTAACTGTGACACAAGTACTAACTAGGCCTGACTCTGCTTAACTTTTGAGATCAGACAAGATCAGGTACGTTCAGAGTGGTACAGCCATAAACAGCTATGCAATTCACAGGCCCCATTCCATGCCTACAGAACTCGAAGCTCTGGAAGTACAGCCCAGAAAACTCATGTTGGAATGTCCCCTGAGAGAATCTAATGCATGTTCGAGTTTGAGAAACACTAATCAAAACACCATGGTCAAAATGGGTGGAGGTGGCCAGGATGGTGGGTATTGGTGTAATGACATCCTGAGATGTGTTCCTCAAAGCACTGTGCGTGGACATGGCTGGATATTCTTGGCCTCAGAACACTCCACTGGCTCTGATCATATTTTTTAGGTTTTTGTTTTGACAGTTGAGTAAAAGGGATTACACTGAGCTCAGTATAACAGTGGGTCAATATTACCCACACCTGGACTCTAGCATGCACCTATCCAATGTATGCCAAATAGCTAACAAAAGTTTGAACCACACGAATAATGATCTTGATCATTCAAGAACTAGAAAAGATTCTCAAGACTAGAAAGTGCATCAAATATCTTCCGGGCTAATTAACCATCAGCTGGGAAGCCTGCCGGGGGGTCAGACAGACTTCATTTAAGTTCCTACTGATATGGGCATCTCACTGCCTTCTCACTGCCCAGTTCTCTGCAGACAAATGAGATTGTAAAAAGTTGTTAGATCCAGCCAAAATAGTTCAAAATAGAAATTCCAAGTTCTTGAACTTGACTTTAGCTTCTGGGGGGTATGTGGAACAAATGTGGCCCCTCTTCCCAGGGAGATGTTTTGGAGATCGTTTATGTGTGGCTGAATCATCTCTAGGCAAAGAGATCCATCTCCTACAAGCTTTTGACAATCACTGATAAGAGTTCCAACCCCACACCATTCTTCACTGCTATCTCCATGAATCCCTAACCCCCCCCAGTCCAAAATCAAAGTAAAATGATAGGATTGGATTGTACCTCACAGTTCTCCCTTCTCTCCTCACCTGGCTGAGGCTCAGCAAGTTCTGGGAGGATTTGTTCCTCAGGCACTTCAGTAGGGCCTCCGAGTCTGATCCATTCAAACCACACTCATAGGTAAGCAGCTGCAACTATTTGAGAGGAAGTAGTCAGGACATGGTGCTGAAACCTCCAGAGAGAGGAAAGATGGACAGGAGCCTCTGACTAACCAGAAGTGCTCCTTAGAGGTGAAGCCCAGTCTGACCCTCCCTAACCCATGCAGTTACACTGAGGACAGGTTAACACCATTCTCCTGGCTCTCTGATGAATACCAGAATGGGTAATTGTTTGATTCCAGGTCCCACAGAGACCAGTCCTGTGAGTTTGGCTGCACTGGCCCCCACTTTAGAACACCAAATGGAACAGGGCACCCAAGAGCAAGGAGCAGCAAACCACTGCATCAGTTGAGGCCTGACTCCCCATCAGCGTTCACTTCACCCACTGCTCAAGCCCCAGCCCTACACACAGCCAGGAATCACTAGAATCATGATTTGCACTTGTTATTTGAATCTCATGATTATGACTTTGTATCTGTTTCTATTTATTGCTTCTCTACCTTAAGCCCCAAGTCTGACCTCCTCTAAGACATCCTCATGATTCTGTTCTCCTGATCTACCACCCAGTGATCCTTATCTTCTCTACATAGGTCACTGTTAGACACTTTCATGCCCTGCTACTGAGCTTTCCCTTCTTGTTGATTTATGGAATGTGTCTTTCTGTCTGTGGTCCTTCTGAGAGTCATGGATGCTCTGAGGTGTATGCATGAGGAACTGAGCTTGGATTCCAGGCACCCCTATAAAAATGTCCAAATCTGTGTGTTCCAGGTTCAGCGAGAGATCCTGTAGAGTGACTGAATAAGATGCCTGATGTTAGCCTCTGGCTTCCACACACACCTGCACACACGTGTGCCTCTACATAGATGGGAACATACATGCACACACGTATACACCTACACACCCTGGGAAGGCACAAGGATATAGTTTGTATCTAGTGTGTGGATCACTCCAAGAAGGACCACCCCCTATGCCCAGCCATAGACTCCAGGTAAAAAACTCTTGTAACAAAAAGATTATCCCCTCCAGGTTAGGAGATGCTTTCTCCACTGATGAAGCCTCAGGTCCTAACAGAGCACGAGGAAAACTGTGAGCACCCAATATGTGGTTTGTGGATGAATAAAGAAATGGACAGGCTAAAGTAGCTTCAGTGTTCCCTCTGTATTCAGGCTATTTTGACAACTTTATGACTATTTTCTATAAGCTGTTTTAAAAAATGCACACAACAAGTCCAAGTGTGTTGGCTCATGACCGTAGGCCTTGCCACTCAAGGGGCCGAGCCAGGAGGGTCGTCACTTCAGCCCAAGATTTGAGACCAGCCTTGGATGACAGTGAGACTCTGTCTCAAAATGAATAAATAAATAAATACCCCTCACTAGAATAATCAATACCTCCATGGGATGTCAAATATGGGGAGCATATTCCCCACCTTACCCACTCCCAAACTAGCATTGTCTCTCATTGTGCTGGAAACAGCCTCAGAACCTGTCCTAGCAGAACATTCTAGAATAGCCATTTCCTATAGAGTCGGCACAGAAGGTGAGCTACCCAGAATAACTGATGTGCTAGGTCGCATGCCAAGGATCATGGAACAGGAAAGAACTGCAACACACATGCATAAACACTCAGGTCCAACAGTGGGATGTATTGGGTACATGGACCCACTTCCCCAGGGTCTTCCAGTGAAGACCAAGATTGCCCTTGGGCCAACACCAGAGTCCTTGGGCATGGTCAGTAAGGAAGGTCAAGCCCATGGTGAGAAGATGGCAATCTGCAGGCTCCTGGCACACTGAGGAGAGTTGTGAAGAGTGTACCTACATCATATTTTAGATCATCTTCAAGGGCCTTCATGCAAGGGTTGATGGCCACTCCACTTTGCATGATGGCTCTGTGGAACAAGCCCTTGCTCAAGGGGGATAGAACCTGGAGAGAAAACGCAGGAGACTTAGCAGAAGTTAGCCCAAATCCCACCCATCACACATGCCAGACCTCTTCCCTTCTTCCCAGGAAGTCTTCTTCACCATCCTAGGCTTAGTGGGGCTGGAGAACCCTGGATTAGGGGGTCAGGGACAAGCTGTGAAGGTTTGAAAAATTATTTAATCTTTCTGAAACTATTTCTTCATGAGCTATTTTATTGGTATTAATTTTTCTATATTTAAAAGAGGAACTCTTCATGTAGCCTAGGCTGATCTCCAACTCTCAACCTTCCGTCCTCATTCCCTCTCATCCCCAGTACCACCATGGCCAGCTTCATGAACTTTTCAAATATGTTTAGTTGATTTTATGTATTTGTTTATTGGCAAGGAGAGAGAGACAGAGAGGGAATGAGAGAGAGGAAATCAGCACGCCAGGGCCTCTTGCTACTGCAAATGAACTTCAGATGACTGCGCCATTTTGTGCATCTGGCTTTACGTGGGTACTAGGGGATTGAACCTGGGCTTTCAGGCTTTGCTAACAAGTGCTTTTGACCTCTGAGCCATCTCTCCAGCTACAGCACCGTGAACTTTTTAGTCATATATATTGACATATGATTTCCAACTCCTTCACTCCCCAGATAGGTCACCACCATCTATTCCCTTTAAAACTACTAGGGTAAAAACTGTATGTTGGTCACAGAAAAGTTAGTAAGTAGAGCAAGCAATGAAAAGAAAAGTTTCCATTCAGTTCCTGGTCAAACGCCATCATGAAGGGTTAGTCGGTCCCCCTTAGAAGGTAATGTTGAAGACATAAAAATACCTTGAATGTTTCCAAGTGCTGTACAGCAGATTTCTTAACCCACCATCATATAACTGATCTCTGTGATTAACATGCTAATTTATATAAAGTCAATACTAACCACTCAGAGCCACTGGCATTTTCTAGGACATTCATACATCTCTATCCTCACTAGTCTCTTGCCAAAAACTGGGTGTGTTTGCTTCCAAACATCACTGCTGCATGGGTTATGTTAATTTTACAGTCAATCGGAGCTAATGGGCTATGTGTGTAGAAAGAAAAAAATGTATGACCAGAGATAAAACTGATAATGACAAATGGCTTTTAAAAAAATCACTATCAAATTCAGAATTGACAAGAGTAAAATATTTGAGAGAAACGTTAAAAAACTGTCATGTTTCTATGAAAGTACATAGCTGGCTTGCTGCAAACGACACTGCAAATATAACTAAGTTGGGATTCATTGTGAAAAATAAACAAATCAGAAATTGCAATCAAGAGCGGTGGGTTCTGCTGAGACCGATTCAAAACCTGATGAGCAGACAAGTTCAAAAATGATGACACCTTCAACCAGAGAGGAATGTACATTGTATAATCTTAAGTTCAAATAAAATGCTTCTCTGCCTCTTTCATTAGTAGAGACTTTAGCAGAGTTTTCTTGTTAAACAATGTTATAGTTTGGGTTCTCCCAAGGGCTCAAATGCTAAGACCCTATTCTCTGCAATGACAATACTGGAAGATGGTATTGGAACCCATAAGGGGGTGAAGGTCAGTAGGTAACCCTCCTTATGGAAAAGATGAAGGCAGCTCTCAGGGGAGGGATATTGTAAAGGGAGGAAGCCTGGCTCTGTGCCACACTCCCTCTGCTTTCTGGTCTGAAACACAAGGTTCTTTCTTCATGTACTCCCACCATGTGATGTCTGTCGCCTGTCACCCCCACCAAAAAATACTCAATGGATACAAAGAAACGATCTCAGGTCCTAAGAGTTGGGTATCGTGCCTTCAATTCTTCAATCAAATCATTTCCCTCAAATTATTTACTCATGATCTCAAACCCTCAATGACATCTGTCTTATGTATGAAATGAGGCTGTGCCCCAAACTCACCATGTATCTACAAGCAGTGTGTATAAAGATGTGTGTTCAGCACAAAGATCAAATGTAAACAGTTAAGCATCCTCATTCTTGTAACCTCCCCCACTATGGATCACCATTAGGTCATAAAGCAGAAAACTCACGAGGCTAGAAACGCTTATGGCTCCTGCGGATTCACCGAAGATAGTCACGGAGTCAGGGTTCCCACCGAAGAACTTGATGTTTTCCTGAACCCAGAATAAGGCAGCCAGCTGGTCCCTGAAGCCCCAGTTCCCCGAGGCATGCTTGTTCTGCGTGCTGGGGGCAAGAAGCAGGGGAGGCACTCTTAGTTGACCACTGTCTGCATCCTGCAAGCCAAGTGTTCTTGGCTGAGCCTATGGTCAGGTCTCCCAACTGATTTCCTATTTGCTGCTGGGCAGTCCTGGCCTTACCTCCACTCTGCCCAAAGTGAGCTTCCTGGGACCTTTAGTTTTTAATGGATAAAGTTCAAAGTCCTTGGATGCTCCTAGCATTCTATTCCTGCCATGCGAATCCACACAACCTGTTTCTTTATCAGAAACAACCTGTTTCTAAGCCACACTGCTGGGCTACATGTCCCTGTCTCCCTTGCAGTTAGATGTGGCCATGTGGTTGAGCCACATGTTCAATGTTTTTTGTAAATAACTGTGATGAGGGCCACGAGGTGATCCTCTGTGCTCTTTCTCCATGTGCCGGCCTAAAGCAGGTCTCCAACCCTTGACAATCTGCCTCAGAGCCACAAATGGCAGGAGCTCAGACTGCCATGTGCAAGGATGTCTGTCCATCGGGAACATACACTTGGACTGTCCTTGAGTGAGAAGGGGATGTTTATTTTGGTCACTGCTGCTAAACTCCCCAATTAGATTTATATAGGCCACTGGAGGCTCATTCCTCGACTGCCCTTGAAAACTGCATAGCTGCCCTCGGGGATCTATGGGTCACATAGGGAGACTCACGTGAAGAAGCCAAATATGCCAAGCCGGTACTGGATGGTCACAACCAACACGTTCTCATAGGCAGCCAGGGCAGACCCATCAAACATGGACGATCCACCTACCTGGAAGCTACCCCCTGGGATCCATACCATGACCTAAAGGAAGAGAACCACTCTGCTTATGGAGATACTCCTTCTTGGGGGAATATGAATGCCTCACTTTCCTGGATAAGTAGGCTCCTGCCTTGTCTTTGGAAGGAGGTCCAGAGTTAAGCATGTAGACTCTGGGATCTGACTAAGTGGTTTGATGAATTGAGTGACCTTGGGCAGGCTTCTTTGACCTCTCCTCATAGAGAAGCTGTGAAGAATGAAAATATCTCACCTAGACAGCATGAGATCTCAACAAGATTCTACATCTAAAGCTCAAAGAAGAACAGTTCTGGGTCAGTTCAGATGCTCAGAGTGTGTTAACTAAATTCCACTGAGCCTGTGGCCCACCAGAAGAGGGTGACCAAGGTAAGCCACAGGAAGAGCAAAAGTAGCTTAAGATGTTTGAATTTAAGGCTCTTCTTTTTCCTTCTCATCTTCTGAGAGAAAGGACGTGAGAACAAAGGAAAGGAAGTATAGAAACTTTAGTTTGATTAGAAACTAGGACCAGTGGTGTGACATGAAGCATTGTTCACGTGGTCCTGTCACTACTTACACACATCATAATAAATCCCTCCCATTCTTTCAAGTTCCTATTAGAGACTTCAACCCTTGGGGCAGGAAAGGAGAAGAAAGCTACAGGAGGAAAGACACTGGCCTTGCACAACACAGAGCACATCAGGCAGACACTCCCTGCACTGCAATTTCCTCATCATCCCTACACACTGGGTCAACACAGCAGTTATGTGACATAGAATGCAAGCACTCAACAAACATTGAAATGGCACCACTGAGGGATTCTCCCACTGCAGGACATGAGAGAGAGAATGAGGAGAGGGCTGAGAACGTGTGGTTTAAGAAAAATAGATGGTCAGGCCTGGAGAGATGGCTCGGTGGATAGAATGTCAGTCACTGAAACTGGAGCACCAAGTTTGCTCCCCAGATGCCCTGGAAGACCCCAGTAATTCCACCACACTGACCCTGACGGGGAAATGGAAGGCAGAGACAGGAGATATTTCCAGAAGTTCATGGCCAACTCAGCAAAGAATAGCATAGCGAGCATCCAGAGTAAAAAAAACCTGCCTCAAATGAGGGGGATCTGCAAAGGCCAACCCAGATGTTGTCCCCTGACCCCAGCACACCTGCTACCCCCCCCACACACACACGAGAAAAAAAAATAAATTTTAAAAATGGATCATAAGGGCTGGAGAGATGGCTAAGAGGTTAAGGCACTTGTCTGCAAAACCTATCAACTCCCCAGTACCCACACAAAGCCAGATGCACAAGGTGGCACATGCAACTGGAGTTCATTTACAGTGGCTGGAGGCCTTGGTGCACCCATTCTTTCTCTATCTGCCTCTTTCTCTGAAATAAATAAATAATATAAAATATTTTAATGGATCATAAAATAAGGCACTTCTACTGTACTCTTTTTTTATGAACCAATGGGTTTCTTGGGGTTACTTACAGAGCAGGGTAAGGGGTTGCTTACAGGAGCAATAGATAACTCGAACATGAGAAGTCTCATCCCCTCCTGGGTGACGACCTCCCCAGAGCTGCATCACCAGAAAGCCCACCCCAGGGTAGGTGAGGACCCAGGGAAGCTGCACCTCTGGAGCACACTGTACCTCTGGCAAAACACACAAATCCTAACAATACCAAGAGCTTAAATTAGGCTTACATATCTCTCTCCTGAAGTTCCTTAGAAACCTTTCTATAGGAAAGATCTTTCTCTGTGACCATTTTTCTCTGAAGATCTTAGGTTTCACTTTGTGTGCCTTTTGTGTTTTTCCCATTCTATCACTTTTGCTTTTGGAAGCAGTTTATCTCAATGACCTCAGCTCAGTCCTGGGCCTCTTTTCCAAGTCTGCAGACTACAGGCCACCTACACTTTACTAAGAGCAAAGTCAGAGTAGAGGTGGTGACCTCGGCTTCTTTCTTCATCTTGCTTTAATTTTTGACATGAAATACTAAACATTATTAGCTACTATCTGAATTACATAATAAAAATTAAATAAAGGCTAGAGAGATAGCTCAGCTAAAGGTCTGCAAAGCCTGATGGCCTGGGTTCAATTCCCCAGTACCCAAGTACCCTTGTAAAGCCAGATGCACAAAGTGGTGCATGCATCTGGAGATCATTTGCAGAGGCAAGAGGCCCTAGCACATCCATTCTCTCTCT
Organism: Zapus hudsonius; assembly: GCA_004024765.1. Classification (NCBI taxonomy): domain Eukaryota; kingdom Metazoa; phylum Chordata; class Mammalia; order Rodentia; family Dipodidae; genus Zapus; species Zapus hudsonius. Next base: position 19,887 of record PVHP010015686.1, on the reverse strand, counting down.
GTCTCTCTCTGTCTCTCTCTCTCTCTGCTTGCAAATAAGTAAAAATATTTTAAAATATTAAAAAAGAAAAGTTGAATGATATAATTATACTCTTTAACACAGTTCTCAAACTCAAAAAGAAAAAGAAAATCAGAGTCCTTTAAAGATGTGTCTTTTTTAAAGGTTTATAGACCATTCAATACTTAACAGATTAGAAAGACAAAATGAAGCAAAAATCGAAGGTCAAAGCCAAAAGATGAGACGAAGCTACCTTGGCAATGTTTTACTACAGGTCACTGTCATGATTACATGTCTCTGTTACCCAACTGGAGGCTAGGTGCAATTCCACACATCTGGAATGCCTTGCTGGAGCCCAGGCCTCCCAGGGGGGCCCCAAAGGCAGCAGAGAGCCTTACCGGGAGCTTGGAGCCGTCTTTCGCGTGGGCTGGTGCATAAATGTTAAGGTATAGGCAGTCTTCCGACACTGCAAACTCAGGGTATTGCACATTGAGCATTTTTTTATACGCTATGATCCACTTCTCCTTCTGGAAGCACCTGGGGAAAAGGGAGAGAGAAGCCTCCTGAATTGCCATGTGCAACCCTGCTGGAAGGGGACAGTGACAAGACCCAGGCCAGCCACTGCCTCTGAGCAAAGAGAGCTATGAAGCCATGGGTAAGAATCTGACTATGCCCAATACCCCTACTTTCCAAGCTAACAATTGTTCTCTTTGACTAGTTCCTGGATAGGAAAACACATTATGCAAATACATAAATATGTATCTCAATCCATTAATCCAGAGCACATTTCCTCAGTCTTTAGCTAACACCCCTGAGTTGGATATCAGAGGCTATACTCCCAGGATCCCCTCTTCCTCAGCCACAGAAGCAAAGGGACATGTCCAAGAACTGACTATGGATGACTACGGGGAGACTCCTACATTCTGGCTTTGTGCAAGCCTTCCTCTGTCTGGACTTCTCTCCCCACCCCCAAATCTGCTGGCTCACACGCTTCCCTTTCTTTCAGATTCAGTTGAAGTGTTACTTCCTCCAAGAAGCCATCCGAGATTTCTCCACTATGCCATTTAAATAAATATATATATATAGAGAGAGTTATTTATATTTATTTATTTATTTATTTGCAAGCAGAGAGAGACAGGAGGAAACAGACAGAGACACAGAGAGAATGGGTGCTCCAGGGCCTCAAATCACTGCAAAAAAAATTCCAGACACATGTGCCATTTGGTGCATCTGGTTTTAGGTGGGTACTGAGGAATCAAACCCGGGTCGTTAGGCTTTGCAGGCAAGTGCCTTAACTGTTGATCCATCTCTCGAATCCTAGACCATTTTTCTGAAACACCCACAGAATACATGTCCTGCCCTAGAACTTGGAGCTTGTGTGTGCGAATATTATCATCTTCCCTAACTCAACTATAAACTGCTGAAGAGCTGAGGACTCTACTATTCAGGGTCTGACACACTAAGATCAACCCTGAGCTACACTTGGTCATAGATCCAAGGCTGAGAAGCGATTTAATTGAGATCGTATGTGTGGACTTTTCGACCTTACTGAAGTGCTCAGTGATATTAATTACTTTCCTGATCCGCTAGACAGTTGTGCAAAGGGAAACCACCCTGAAGTCTCCCTCGCAGGTGTCCCACTTCTGGACCTCGCCTCATGGTGCCTGTCACAGATTTAAGCACTGCTGCTTTCAACGAAGTTATCTGGGGGCAGAGTAGTTTTCCGAGCTCCCTCAAAAGCCTTCTCTACCCCCTGAGGAGTACCTGAACATCATATCTTTAATTATATGATTACAATTAATATTTCAATCAATTATTATTCTACCACCACTAGTCTACATGCTCCTTGACGGAAGCTGTGACAACAGTTCCTAACATGTAACAGTCCCAGGATTTTTCAACTTTATGAAATAATATCTTTCAAATTCCAAGTGTTGAGCTTTCTCTGGGTGGCTCTTAAGATGCAGAGCTGTGTCCCTGAGTGGCAGCTCCCAGTCAGTCACGCTGTCACAAGGACCACAACCATGCACTGTGTGATTGAGATGTTCACTTGGACAGCTTTAGTAAATACCTTTTCAAGCCGGGTGTGGCGGCGCATGCCTTTAATCCCAGCACTCCGGAGGCAGAGGTAGGAGGATCACCATGAGTTCAAGGCCACCCTGAGACTATATAGTAAATACCTTTTCAGTTTACAATGACCTTATTAAGGACATAATCCCATGGCAAACTGTGGGGCACCCTTAAATCCATTCTGAAAATTTCAAGGTCTATGGTATCCAGTTGGTTTTGGATAAATATGGGTTGCATAAATGAGTGAGTGAGTGAATGAATGAATGAATCAGCAAATGAGTTTTGCCTTGATAGCCACAGTCCACATAGGACCACACGAGGTCATCTTCAATGGCATAGGGATGTCCTGGGACCAAGGTGCTGGCCTTTAGCATGGACCATAATGCCTTGTGACCCACCTAAGGACTTCACAAAGCTTGAAGCATTAAAAAAAAATCCCCAGGGCCCTCATTTCTCTTGCCCACCCATAAGTCTCTCTCACTCCTCCCCAGTTGACCTGCTCTTGAAACTCTGCACTGGGTGGGGACTCCGACCCTTCCTTTCCCTTCCCAGCCTCATGTCACAGAGGATCCTTCCATAGTTCTCCTTGTCACCTTCATTGGATCTGGAATCACCTAGAAGATGTACCTTTGAGAGTGTCTATGAGGTTTCCAGAGATTGAGGAGGGAGGACCCAGCCTGAAGAGGAGCAACACCATCCAGTGGGCTGTGTTCTTGGATGAAGCAGAAGGGGAGGAAATCCAGCGTGCCCAGATCTCTGCTTTCTGGCCTACCCAGAGGTGAGGAGTGCCAACTGCATTCTCCTGTCCCCAAGAGCTCTGTCATGGCTTCCTTGCTGTGGTGGACTCCACCTCCTCTTAAACCATCAATCCTAAATAAACCCTTATTCCCCCAAGTGTTATTGCTTAATCTTTCATCCCAGGGTCTAGGAAAACAACTAATCCATGTTGTATTCCGCAGGTGCTGTGAGTCAGCTCTGACATCAGGCACAATTTTGACTATAGAAACTATAGCAGTTTTTCACTTCTGAACCCAGACTGACTCCTGAGTGAGGGATCACACAGAAACAAGACAGGCCCATCTCACTGAAAGACTCAAGGATCCCATCCTGGAGGGTCCTAAATCTGCTGGGTGCTCAGAATCCTGGGTCCAGCTCAAGAAATTCTAATTCAGGAAATTAAGAAGAGAATCAGAGCACACACACATTTTTAACAATGCCCCCAGCAATTGTGGCTCCCAGACAGTATGGGAGCCCTGAGACACTAGAGCACCTGCCCAGGTTTATGTAAAGCCCTCCTCCTCTTTTCCTCTTAGCAACACAGACCTTCATTGCCCCTCACCAAATCCACCCCCAACATCCAGAGTCAGAGATCACCCATGGAACCCAGAGGGATCTTACCATTTAGGGTAGGTGGTGGCTTCTCGAACACCCTCCCAGGGGATTGCAGGCTGCGGGCTAGCAAATCGCAGGGGTCCCACAGGAGGCGCGGCAAAGGGGATCCCAAGGAACACATTCACTGGTTTGGAGACTCCGTGCACAGTGCTCTGTTTCCCCTGGACCCATCCCTGCAGGGTGTCCCTGTGTGGCGATTCGCTCAAAGTCCCTGAAGAAAGAACGGGGAACTGGCTGCAAAGAGGCAGGAATCAGGCTCACCTCTTGCTCTTCTTAATGGGTTCTTTTTCTCCACCGAGAGAGAAGCTGGGGGACCTCTCCTTGAATCTCCCTCCTCCTTCTCCTTCAGGACTGTCTCAGATGTCACCACTGCCAGGGCAACTGATTTAGTTTCTCAGATGAGCCCACCACCAAGTCAAAGAATTTGGGGAGACATTGCTCCTGTGTTACACCAAAGCGTTCCCTCTCTCTGGGGCTCTGTGATGTCAGTATCCCATCAAATCGACTGTCTGGAGCTTCTCACATTTTTATCATTTCCATCTCTGCGGCATAATTGGTGTAAATCTGTGCCTTGCCTATATGGTAACTGGATACACATTAAATTTTAGCAATAATATCTGTAGACTTGCAGTTTGGGTGGGTTATGTAGATCCTTTGGATACACATGAAAATTAATCTACATTAACAAAAATATAAAACATTCTTATTCAAATACCTTCTGAAACCAGATCCTCAACTTGAAGAGATTGAAAGAGGGTGTTGTGGGTGACTAGATGCACCAATGTCTGGGTTTTAGCACAGAATATGAAGTGTTGGGAAGGAAACTGTACCGACTTAGCAGGACCTGGGAGTCTTGGCACTGCGTATTCTGATGGGGCTTCATCTGTGCAAGTCCTGTCTCCAGTCAAAGCCACAGACACATAGACTCCATTCCACTTATCTCCCCAGCACCCAGGGTGGAGCCTTTCCTTGCACAGTGTGAGGAACCCAAGGGAAGAAGCAGGCCTTTCATACTCTACCTGCACCCAAGAAGAAGGCTAGCCCAGGGCTCTCAGAAAAATTAGAGATTGGAGCCCCAAAGGTCTACACATCCTCCTATGGGTCCCCAAGGTCCTCGGGGAATACTTCCACTAGTAGAAAACTTCTGCCACTTCCCCCCTTCCTAAGAGCCCTCATCGCCCATCCTGGGGCATCTCACCCCCGATGATAGCTTCAAAGATCCAGATGGCCCAGATGAGGCCCTGGCCGGAGTGCACCCCATTCCCACTCATCTGGATGGCCTCACTTCCTGGACATCCACAGCTGTTGCTGGCCTCAGAGAGCTTCTGTCAGGGTCCAGAAAGGGCTTCCTGTAAGTGGATAAATACTGAACAGGCAGACACAGAGCACAAACAGATACAAGAACAGCATCAGACCAAGATTTTCAGAGAATCGGCCAACAAGACTTTCCTGTTCTGATTTGCATGAGAAGTAGCTGATGATTAACTCTTGCCTAGGCTCTGGACTCATAGGGTGGCCGAAGTCAAGAGAGCATGCAGGATGGGGTAAGCCCGTGATCTCAAACCTGGATGCAGTATTGGTCTGACTTTCTCTTTGCTGTGACAAAATGTCTCACACAACCGAAGGAAGGAAAGGCTTATTTTGGTTTACGGCTTCAGAGGGTTCATCAGTCCATGCTTGCTGGGCAGAAAGTCATAGCAGCTCAAGTGTGTGGTGGTGGACATTTTCTTGTCAGGACAGACAGGAAGAGGAGACAGGAAAGATTTAGGGATATAATATCTACAGGAAGACAAGATAACCCCAAGGGCCTGTCCTAAGTGACATACTTCCTCCAGCTAGAAACTACCTCCTGAAGTTTCCATGACCTCTCAAAATAGCAGCACCAGGAGGGGACCCAGGCTTTGATGTAAGAGCCTAGCCAAAAAGACATTTCATCTTATAACACTAACAAATGCCTTTAGGAGGCAGGAAGACAACAAACCAGCAATGGTGGCTAAGAGAGACAATAGGAGCTGGTGGAGACTCTGGGACAATACATGCTTTGTCTAAAGGTCTTGTGACGTATCAGCTCAGTTCATATATGTCTTAGGACAGTGTGATAGGCCAAACCAGGACCCTATGAGATCTCTTTGATTTTAAATGTGCCTTCATTTTTTTTTTAATTCACCCCGTGGGCTCAACATAGCTTTTCTATTCTTTTGAGTTGCATCCTGGGCCCATCTTTGCAAATCTGATCTAGATCTCTGCTTTCCAGTGCACATACCAAGGAATAGGCCCCAGGATGTAAGGCTATGATAGCCCGTTCTGCTAGGACTTGTCCTCAACATGCTGGGTGTTCATAGAAGCCCCAGACTCTGAAAAACAGCTGCCAGGTCCTTAGGGATCCAGGAGAGGACCCTGAAGCACACTGCCTACCCTCCATGCCTCACTTAGTCTAGAGACCATGGGTTTCCCACATGTTTGCAGGCTGGATTCTCAAGGTCACTTCTGCCCCATGCACTAAACACTGGGATATCAGGTCCTGCACAGCAGCAGTAAGTGTGAGAAGCACCCATTTAGTACACAAGAGACTTCTTAGAGCTGTGGCCCGGAGGACATGCACGAGGGCAGCAATGAGCAAGTATGTTGTGCCTGTTGGATACAGAACTCTGTACAACAGGCAGGAAGGATTTCCTCCAGGTAGAGCCAGGGACATGGCTCAAGGCAGCTGCTCAATAAAGCTTTGAGGATTTTAATTCCTCCAGTAAATAATATTCTCTGTTGTTACCATAATGTGCCACAAATTATACAAAAAAATGTCTTCATGGGGAGAAGGGTCAGCAAGTACAGCGCCTGTCACCCAAGTGTGAGGACTTGAATTTGGATCTCCAGCACCCATGTAAATCCTGGGTGGGTGTGGCTGCCTGCCTACAATCCCAGTACACAAGAGTCAGAGAAAGGGGATCCCAGGGGCATCGAGACTGTCTACACTAGCACATCAGTGAGTTCTGAGTTCAAGTGAGAGATCCCGCCTCTGTTAATAAGGTGGACAGCTATTGAAGGATACACCCAATGCCGTCCTGTGGCCTGCACATACACATATGAAACCGAGAGAGAGAGAGAGAGAGAGAGAGAGAGAGAGAGAGAGAGAGAAACCTCTCAAATTACCCCTAAAACTTGGTGACCCAGTAAACAGCAGACTCTAAATAGGCTGGGTTAAGAGCTATAAACTGGACGTAAGGAAGAAAGGGGTTGATCATACTGAGCGCCTCATTATTCAAACTGGCCACCTGTGAAGTGACCATCAATCCCTGGGGGTGAGGAGGAGATGAGCAGGAACTTCTAAAATGTTTCTAGCTTGCCTGTAGCACTTCCTTATTTAGTTTAACGTTAAGCACATGAATATCTTACTGTTTTATGGTTCAGCAGCTAAAAGCACTTACTTGCAAGGCCTGCCAGCCTGGGTTCAATTCCCCAGCACCTACTTACAGCCTGATACAAAGTGGTACACACATCTGTAATCCCAAAGCACCTACAACAATGGGAGGCAGAGCCAGGAGAATATGCAAAGTCTATGAAGCTTGCAGGCCTGCTAGTCTGGTTTGCTTGCTGTCTGGTAGTTCTTTTACAGCGGCAAGAGACCCTCTCTCAAAGACGGTCACAGACACTTTGAAGTGTTCTCTGACTTCCACGCATGCCCTGTGGCCCATGCACCCAGACATGCACACATAAATAGAAAAATTGTGAATATTTTAAGGAATCGTTATAAGGATGTTTGATGTTGAGAGAGAATTCAGAGACTTACAGTTTTTTAAATAATTTTATTAGTGTGGATTTGTTTTTTGTTGTTGTTGTTGTTGTTGGGTTTTTTTGTTTTGTTTTGTGTTTTTGAGGTAGGGTCTCACTCTAGTCCAGGCTGACCTGGAATTCACCATGTAGTCTCAGAGTGGCCTTGAACTCATGGAGATCCTCCTACCTCTGCCTCCCGAGTGCTGGGATTAAAGGCGTGAGCCACCACCCCAGGCTCTGGTTTGTTTTTCATGTAGAGAGAGTTCCAATAATATTTCAACACATGCAGTGCAGTGACCAAAGACATCAAGCACTTACTCATACCCTGGCCATATCATAAGTAGTCAACAGTGTCTGCTAAACTGGGATATAAATTTGAGACCTACCCACATACTAGTTTTCAAAAAGTAATAAAGAAGATCATGACTTCTTCTCCCTGTCTGTCCAAATGAGTCTTTCCTATTATGGTAGTCTAAAACAGCTAAATGGCCTTCACACTTGGATTCTACCCTTGATTTTCTTTCGGAATGAAGGACGTTCTTGAGCAATCCCTTCCTCCCCTCTGGGTGTCACTCTTACCATCTTACGAGGACAACTTTGCAGATGTTTAAGGGTTCTATGTTCCCAGGGTCCCAGGTGTAAAAGCAGTTTCGAGACCTGACTGTGACTCCAGGAAACACCTGAGCAGAGAAGCTCCAAGAAGAGGAAGCAGGTCGCTAGCAGGCAGGTGACTGGTTCTGATGCCACAGATTTTGCCAACTCCAAAGGCCTGTGGGTCTTGATAAAGATGATGTCAAATGAGGTGCTCCATGCAGCCTAGACACTCCCTTAACCATCTTCCCTTCTGGCTCCCCTGAATGTCCACCACAGAGATTCTCCCTGACCCAGAATCTGTCCTTCCATCTAATGAAGAGTTACCTAGGAGGGCTGGAGAGATTGCTCAGTGGTTAAGGCGCTTACCTCCAAAGTCTAAGGAACCAGGTTTGTTTTCTCGTAAAGCCAGATGCACAAAGTGGCCCATGCATCTGGAGTTCATTTGCAGTGGCTGGAGGCCCTGGTACACCCATGTGCATTCTCTCTCTCTCTCTCTCTCTCTCTCTCTCTCTCTCTCTCTCTCTCTCTCTCTCATCTCTCTGCTTGCAAATAAATAATAATAAATACAATATTAGTAAAAAAGAGTCACTCAGCTCCACTTCTGGTTATCTCAGATGTCCCTCACTATGGGATTACAGTCTGGGAAACACTGATATGTCAAGAAAGAAGAATACGGACAGGCTTTATAAGATGCCTTGTAGATATCAAGCCCTCGGCTAAATGCATCTGTTACATAATTTAATGCAATTATTCCCATTTTTTAGATGAGGCGACAGAGGCCCTCTCTATACAGTAGGATGAATTGTCCAATATCTCAAGGCTGAGAAGCATGTGCAGAGGTTGGGCCCAGCTGTCTTGCCTCGAAGCTCCAGGCTTTACAGTGTGGGGAGGAGGGGGTAAGAAACGAGGAGCAGCAGGAAGATCAAGGAGGCCGGCTGTGTTCCATGGGCCTTGGACCTTGGTGTTCCCATCAGGAGCACAGCCCCGTGGCCCTGAGAAACAGGATTCTCTCTGGTTTCCCAGATTGCTGTGTTCATACCCTGAGGGAGAAAAGTAAAGTGAGAGCTAAGATCTCAATCTAAAACTTGGCTTGAAACGTGCACCCAGCTGACACACGGAAGAGCTTCAAGCCTACTTCTGTCTTCTAAGAAGAAGCCCTGATGGCATAAGGACAAGGGCAGTGACTCGAAATAAAAATCACCATGGAGGTGGGCAGAACAAAATAAGGGTGCTCTGGTGATGGACACAGGCCATGAGGCAGTGCTCCCCTCACCACACATGGGTCCAGCACTGGGCCACCCTGAATCTTCCTTCTTGTAATGTGATTCTGCAAACTCATCACACATCAAGTTAAACCCAAACATTTTAACTTGTTTTTCAGAGTCTTTCTTATTGGGTACCATCTGACTATACCAAACAAATCTCTCAGTGCATCCTCATCATGGCCATCCAATCACGGCACCCATCACTACGTCCACTAGCCTCCCCTTACCCACAGTGACTATATGCCAAGGCCCACAGGTTGCACCAAACCCTATATAATTGATGGCGTTGTCCTATCTATGCAGACCTAGGATAAAGTTTAACTTGCAAATTAAATACAGTAAGAGATTAGATGTGATAACTAGGAATAAAATAAAGCAATTATGACAATATATTGTAATATATTGTTTCAAACTAATAACATTTTTGTTTTTGAAATTTTCTATGCAATAATTTTAGAATGACAACAGGTGGCTAAAACATGTTGAAACAAAAATCTTAGAAGAGGGATCATGTTGTATGTGCCATACAATGTGTAAGGCATGGTGCTGGACCCAACAGCTAGACTAGCCTCCATGCAGAGACTCAAGGGTGGAAGAAATATGGAGCCCCATCAGCACCACTCTTGGGTTCATTTGCAGAGTACAAGTGGCTGTAAGGAGTATTGAATCCTGTGTTCTAGGAGTGGAGGAATGTTTCCACCCATCCATCACAGCTGAGCCCTTAACAAAGCAAAGGTTACACTGAGCTTGAAACCGTAAGTGCTGTCTCAATTCTTGGAGATCCTGACAGCACTGGCCCAGCAGGCAAAGAAAAGATTTACTCCATCCTTTCATTACCATGAAAAGCAGTGCATTTAGCATGTCACACCAAATCAGTCAATCAAGGGCTCAGCTCCATCAGAAGTGAGGTACCGTGATCCTACCAGGTGGACTTGCATTCAGGGCTTGTTTTACCTGCCTTGTTTGTCTTTTATTGAGATTCTAGCTGACACCATCATGAAGATTCTGCAACAGTATAAACATAGTGTGAGGGTTGAGCAAGCAGTAGCCTAGAGGAGATGGCACTGGCATTCAATCTCAGTTCCCTTGCTTGCCTCTGAGTTCCACGGCACTGTAAGGTGCTCATGGGAGTGCATACTTACTTCATATCATCTCAATAATATGCCAATAATATGCTGTTTTCTCCGATGTTGTAAAAATATGAGTCATGCACAAATCAGGCAATGTCACATTGAATCTTCACAAAATGCTATAGAATTAATTCTTTTGTTAGTCTCTGCATACATAAAACATTTAAAGCACAGTAAGGTTAAGCAAAGATCACAGAGATCGTGAAGGGAAAAGCTGACCTTCGAATATAAATTGGTCTGATTCTAGTTTCAATCTTCATGCCATTCGGCCTCACTCACCAGGTGTATTGGTTACTGTTCTTATTCCTGTGGCAAAGGTAACTTAAGGAAGGAAGGGTCTATGTTGGCTCACACACTCGGAGAATAATCCATCATAACAGGAAATGCCTGGCAGTGGGTCACATTGCCTGCTCAGTCAGGAAGCAGAGAGAGATGAACGTTGATGCTCCACTTCCTTTCTTCATTTATTTCAGTCTGGAACCCCAGGGCCATGGAATGGTGTTACCCACCATTACCCAGGGTGGGTCTTACAATTTTCTGGAAATACACTCACAGACAAACCAAAGAGTTTGTCTCCTGATTCATTCTAAATCTCAAGTTGATTATCAAGACTACCACACCAGGTCATGGGTTACCTGAGAGCTGGGATATGTGAGATTCATTTAGCACCCACTGACAATCTCCAGCTCTGACAAAGGAGGATTGTAGTCAATGTTGAATCTAAAACTGTGAATGTGGGGAGTGGGTAAGAGTACTTGCTGTGCAAGGATGAGGACATGAGTTCAATCACCCACAGAAAAAGTCAAGCATATCCACATGTGCCTGCACTCCCAGCACTGTGTGTGGGGAAGGGTGGAGATAGGATTCTAACCAAAAAATAGTGTGAGCTCCAAGGTCAGTGAGAGACTATGTCTCAAGGAGATAAGGCAGAAAGATGGTAGAGGTCTACACACATGCACAGCAGGCATATATATCTTCACATGTTACATACGTGCACACACACAAATTGTGAATGTGCTTTTCTCACCAAATGGATACTTAAACGATAAAGTTTGATTAAATGTCTGGAATAATTCAGCAAGATATTCAATCCTAACACCTTCTAGAACTTTAAACAACATGAACTGGGTATTTGGTGGGTTTAAGAATGCAGGATTGACCAAAGTGGGTTTTTTTTCTCCCTTTCTATTCTCATACACCATTCCGTATGATACTTCACCAGATGTGTACATTATTTCTTCATACATCAATTCAGTTGGAAACTACTGGAATGCCCTATAACACAGTTCTATTCTATTTGCCTGAAGATTGCATCACATCCCCACTGGCTGAGGGCTCAGTCCCACAAGATACAATGGACACCAGTCTCAAGCACTAGACAATGACCTGTACTTTCAACCAGCTATAAATTGGGATTTCAATGACCCCCCTCCATGGGTTAGATTAATTTGAAATGCTTAATAGCATTCAGCGAACTACTTATATTTATACATTTATTGTGCATTTATAATTTTATTACAAAGGATGTTACAATAGGTAAAGATGAACAGCCTTATGGAATAGATTTAAAGGGTAAGGTATTAAAAAGGGAACTGAACTCCCAGGGTCTCTGTAGGCACAATGTCCTCAAGGAACTTTATATATTCATCTATGGACAAATTCACCCAGTTTACTCATTTGGGGGAGATTAGGAGGCCTCATTATGTAGGTGTGATTGACTAAACCATTGACTGTTGTTCCGTGACTTAGTTGGGGAGTTGCAGCATACATCAACCCCCTGTTCCTCCACAGAGCTGAGTGGACAGAGTCTTGAAATAGTGGTGAGCTGACAAGAGGAAGAACTTTTGGGATGCAGTTGCAGTGAACAGCTATTTATTGTATGTAAAAAGGTCATTTATATAGAGGAGAAGTCAGAGGAAAAATCAGAGGCAGGGGCATAAGCAGTAAGGGGATTGGTAGGGGCAGGGTAGTCTGTGGATGTCTCATAAAGCGATTGGCAGGGACCAGTAACCTGTGGATGCCTAGTTTGCATAGATAAGTTGAGGGGGTTTTCTCAGCTCAAGTGGCGGGAAATACATGCCTTTAGGCCCATACTGGATGGTGGTGGCTGCAGAGGAACTGTGACCTTTAAACTTTTATTGACCAGGCTTGTTGTTACAGCTGGGGTATGTGAGCGCCAGTGAGTTCAGGCCTGGAAGTGCTTAAGTTCAGCAGAGTTTGCTGTGGCCTGCCAGGGGGCTGGAGCTTCTAGGATAAAAGAAGGAGGCTTTGATGGCCAAAATGCCTACTGGTCTCAGAAGCTCAGATACGCTTTAGATTATCAGGGTTTCAGGCCAGCCTCAACTTCCTTTAACCCTATATCCTCTGTGTCTCTTAGCAGGGTCCCACAATTGACCATTGATTGATGATCAACTCAACATTCAAGCCCTTTCCTCATCCCAGAAGTTGGGGGAACTAAAAACTTTAAACTTCTAGTCCCATAACTAGGGCTATCCAGGAGTTATCATCCCAGTCATTTCATTTTCATAAAAAGAGAGTTATCACTCTGAAGATTCCAAGTGTTTTAGGAGATACGTGTCTCTGAGTCTGTGGGGATCTTGCAAACATCCAAAGATTGGTTTTCTCTATATGTTCCATCAGGAAAGCTATGAAAAGGAAAAAAAGGCAAAGGAAAGACAGAAAATATTCAGCAGAATCCCAAGATAACCTGAAAAAAAAATCTGAACATATTTATCACAAAAATATTCAGTTTAGAAAAAGAAAGATCACCTCTCCTCAATTTTCAAGGGACATCCAAACATGCTTGAGATATGAATTCAATAAGTTTTTTTGATTTTCTTGTTTGTGGAATTTTCATTTTATCATATGGGGGGAATGTGGAAGAGAATCCTGGGTAAGCATTTAAAGATCAATTAATGTCGATAGCATAGGAATCTTTCAGATAAAAATATGATGAATAATTTTTGTGATGGTTAGTCATGAGTGTCAACCTGATTGGATTGAGAAATGCTTGGAAGGGCAGTAAAGCACACCTCTTTGGATAACTGTGAAGGCATTTCCAAAAACATAATTAAATTATGAGGCCTGCAACCTAATGAATGGATGAATCCTGTGATGGGGTCATAATGACATTGTTGGGAGGTATTGAAAGGTAGGAAGTAGAGTTAATTAGAGATAGAATGTCACTGAGAATGTCTCCTTGGATACTATCCTTTGCCTTGGCAGCTTCTTATAGTCTCTTTCTCTGCTTCCTGGCCACTAAAATGTGAATTTCTATATTCTGCCATGCCCCCCTGTCATGATGAGCTGATACCTTTGAAACTGTTAACCAAAATAAATCCTCCATTAAGTTGTTTCTGTCAGGTCACAGCAATGAAAAAGTAACTAATACACTTTCAACTGTTTCAATTAAACTTGTATAACCTTCATTCCAAAATCCCCCAAGGACTTTATGAACAAAATAAATATAGGTGCGTCTTTTGGTACATATGTTAAAAAAATCCCTTAATATATTAGCAATTCAAATCTGGTAATATATCAAAGAATATACCACAACTAATTGAGACATATTTCTAGTATTTTGGACCCAATTCTATCTGCTCACTGCTCAAAAGCCAATACTTAGGGAAGGAAATCATTTTAGTTAAAGGTCAGTCCTAAAAAGATAGGAGGGGAAACAATCTCCCTCCCAAACCAAAACATTAGATTTGGAGATATAAAATGCTATTATAGGATGGAAAAGAAGGAGGAGGGACAGTGGGCAGAAAGACTGTGCCCTGAGTCATGCACCCAGGCTCTGGTCAACAGCTGTCTCTGACATCAGGAAATATTTTTTTGTCCTTTTCTACTGGAACATTGTTGAAATTATATCGACTTTATATCCTAAATCAGTCCCTATATTTTTTGAATAAACATTTTATTACCCTTCGAGTTAAACATTACTTCATTTTTAATAAGAGAATAGGATTAACAATGTCCTTGGCTCCTATTTTGATGTTATCTGAAGACCATCATGTATCCTCAATTTTGTAGCTCTTAAGAAGAGTTATTAACAAGTTTTACAACTCATATCTTTTTGTTGTTGTTCCTTTCCCCATAACTATCTAATCTTGAAGCTCATCACTCAAATACAGAAGAAAAATTATGCCAGAGAATTTAGGGGGGGGGGGAGTGTAGCACCATAAAGAAATAGTTTTAATACAGTAGGTATCTTTAATATAGTTGTCACCTAAAGCCAAAGTAGTGGTAGATAAATGATTCATTCTTCAGAAATTAATGGTTTTTTTAAAGTCAACTAGAAGCAAATGAAATTAGAGAATTTATTGAGATTTTTCCCTTGGTTCTAAGGTTGGTTTAGCATTTGAAAAATCAACCAGTATGGCTTACCACATTACAAATCACTCTGGCCTAATATCAAAAATTTATACAGTCATTTTGTTTTTTTCTTAGATTAAAGTAAAACTTTTGAACTCTAGCTTATGAAAGTGCTGATGGAATTTTCCTTTCTACTCGAACATAGAAGATTATTACAAACCCTGCTATAGGAAGAGGTAGAAACTGAACACATACACACTCACACACACACACACACACACACACACACAATCAATCAATCAATCAAAGAACTAGGGACAACAAGACTCCTAATTAAACTAAATTCCATAAAGGGAACAGCTACTCCTAAATTCATGTAGATGGATGTAGATGAGGACAGCAGTGGAAGTTGCCAAGTAAGGGTCACAAACAGGTAGAAGGAGTATCCTAAGACAGGGGAGTCTCTCGGGGACAAGGAGAAGCCATCCAACCTTCTAAAGCCAACTGAGGTTTAGCCCAGAAGGTTAAAATCTGGAAAAGAACCAAACTCGGGCTCTCTGCTCTCTGACTGGCAGTTCTCCTTCCTAGCAGATGTGTTGAGTAAGCAGTGGTACTGAGGAGTAGAGAGAGATGCTGGGAATCAAAGAAAGCTCATATATGCACAGAGGACGACGAGACTCCGCCATTCCACCTTCAATACATTTAAAACCAGAGATCTGCTAGAAGTAAACTGATCAGAATGGACCTATTTACATTATCCAGCAAAATCAAGAAAAACATGTAACTTATACAGAAATAAGGTGTGACCTGGAATTAAAGGACGGATAAGGTCATAGATACAAGCAGCAAGCAGTTCCCATGTGTGACAACAAATGCTGTTATTAGTAGATAAGAACTTGACCATGACTACTGTAAACATGGTGGAAGAGTTGGGGGGGGGGTGACAAAACGCGTCAGAAGATGGAAATTGTTAGTCAAAAGTGAAAACTACAACAAACCAAATGAACACTTTAAAGCTGAAAACTTTAACACATGAAGCAACTGATGGGTGAGATGGATTTAATAATAAACTCAACCTAAACTTGAGAATGGATCGGCAGACTTGAACATGGGAAATTGCAAGTACCCTAACTGAAGCACAAAGTAGAAGAAAAGAAACAGAAACAAACAAAAGAAATAGCATAGCATAAAACGTAACACGTAATGATACAACACATGTATAAACAGAGCCTGGAAGAAACCAGGCTCTAGGGTGGTGCATGGCATGTTTGTTATCTTTGAGGGGATGAAGGGATAGGTGGGAGGATTTTAAGTTTGAAACCCTGTCTAAAAAACCAAATCATTAAAAGAGAGGAGAAAGAGAATGAAGTAATAGAACTGTTTGGGGGGAAACACTAAAAATGTTTGTTGTTTTCGCCTCCGGGGGCCCATTGGCCACCGCAGAGGGAAAACAGAAGAGCGGTGGGAGCTGAGCGAGCTGTCCGCTGTCTCAGGGCTGGGGTCCACAGAGCTGGGGCTGACGCAGGGGGGGTCCAGTGAGACACAGACATGAGCAGATGTGTATAGTATATCCATGTGGTCCTTTATTCAATTGGGAGAACTTACATTTATAGGAAAAAGGGGGTCAGGGGGATGGGGAATAGGGAAGAGAAAAGGGGATTGGTTGATTGGGGTGGTGAGTTAGTGGCCTGCACTGGGATAGGTGAGTATGGACAACCTGAGAATACCTCATTTGGGGGATTGAGTGGCGGGAAATATGTGATGCTAGCCACCACCATGGGGATGGGTACAGGAAGTTTGTCTGATACTCAATGCCAGTCATGTTGAGATGGGAATGCTGGTTCCTGTGGCTAGCCCATGGGGGTTGGGAGTCAGGGTTGATGGATCCGGGAAACGCCTATGGAATTACCGGGGTTTCACCTCACTCATACATCCTTAACCCTTTGTTCTCTGTGCCCTCAGTAGCAGTGCCAACAGGCAGTGCCCAACAGTGTTTAAAAGGTAACCCTGCTATTAGTTACTTTACTTATGGCTGTGACAAAATATCCGGCTTGCAATGTAAGAGAAAGGGCTTAAAGTTCACAAGAGAAACAGTCCATCACTGAGGGGGAGGCAGGGGGTGGCTGGTCACGGGGTACCCACAGTCTGGAAGCAGGGAATGAAACATACTGCTAGGCTTGTTCTTCCCTTTGTTTTCAACTGGGAAACCCAATTCACTGAATGGTGCCCCAGTCAGGGCAATTCTTTCCGAATCAAGTAACCTGTTCTAGAAGGTGCCTCACAGACATGCCAAGAGATTTGTTCTGTAGGAGATTCTAAATATGATCAAACTAACAATAGAGAGTAACTATTACAGTTAAAATATCTAAGAATCTCAATAAATGCTAAACAAATTATTTTTTTTAAAAAAGTATTGCCACTTAGTAAATTGTTACCAATTCCTGAAAACTAAAACTTACAAAACAATCTTACCAGCAGATGAAAAAGAAAAAAAAATCATGGAAATCTAGAAAAAGAGGCCATAAGAATGGTGACTATTTTCATCAGAAACTATGAAAGTTTAAAAATTAAAAGAAAAAACAAAGGAAAGAGACAGTCTATCCAAATGTTCATTCTTGAGGAAAAATGGAAACATTATTTGGTGAGAGTGTGGAGAAGCTCAGAGGATGTCTTCTTAGCACATCCACGTTGTAAGAAATAATAAAGGATGTTTATACAGAGATGGAGTGATATCAGAGAAAATGGCTGAGCAGGGAACTCAAGGGCCCACTCTGCCATAACACCAGGTACACTGACAAAAACTGGAGAATCAATTTTATGTGAGCTCTGGAAACTAGTTACAGCTTTACAGCAAACAAAAATTTAACCCAGAAGAAGAGAGTTAATCTTGATTAGAGAACTTGTGGTATTCTTGTGATAGTTCAGGCAGCTCCATAGACCCCCTTCCCTTAAGTGGGAGGTGCCTTTAGCCAGAGCCCAAACCTAGTTGCAAAAACTGATTGGTGAGGTATAGACCAATCAGCTATCTCTCTGACTTACCTGGGGGAAGTTTTAAAAAAGCTTCCCTAGAAACAAAGGCACTCTTTTCCACATGACATCCTAGAAGGAGGACTTTTATTTTCCAGGTAAGGCCCCTCACCCCAGCCCTTAGGTGAGGGGGACTCAAGATCTTTCCCACATGAACTTTTTCTCATGATGGGAGCTCTCTATTATCTTTATTTTCCCATCTATTTAATTAAACAGCATAAATTTTGATCAAAACCTCTGCCATATATTCTCCCCACAATGGTGGCTGGAGAACTCTGTAACTCCCCACGTTCCCTTAAGTAAAGTCTCCCACTATACCTTAATATCTGGTTGTCTTTGATTTTAATTCTTTAACTTTGGGAAGTCCTTTGTGAGTCCAGATCACAGATGCCTCACAGGTCCAGGTCACATGTACTGGTCACATCTCTAGGCCGTTTTTCAGGGGTCAAGTTACAAAAACTGATCTCTCCTCTGGGCTGCCCTTTGGGAGTCAGGTCACAAATGTCGGTCCCATCAATGGAAGGCGATAGTGGCAAATGCTCTCTCCCACACCTGGGCCATCTTTCCCAGTGTCAGGTGCACTGCTTAGGTCCTGTGTCTATGTTCCCCTGTGGACTCGGGCTTAGACCATGTTCCCACCCCACTCCATACTGTGCACAGTCCTTATTAAGTCGCTTCCCCACAAAAAGGGGTCTTCTGCAGGCCAGGTTTTAATATATAGCTCCATGAGACTTGCTCTGAGTTTTCCCAAAACTGTGGTTCATGGAGTGTGTGTGTGTGGGGGGGGGGTCTGAGGCTGCTGACCCAGCAGAGGTTATTTCAGAATGACTTCTTGCTGCAGCTCCAGTGGAGTACCAAGCAGACAGGCTTTTCCCAGCACCTCTTCTTCCGCTTCCATGTGCGACTTTTGTCTCTCCCACTTTTTCTTTCTTTATAATGTTTGTTACTGAGCACAGTGGAAATCTCCTGAGGTTGTCTTAAGTGTGGCTCAGCTCTCTCTCTCTTTCTCTCTCTCTCTCTCTCTCTCTCTCTCTCTCTCTCTCTCATTGATAGTGGGGAGCTCCCCAGAACCTCCAGTTCCTCTGAGATGGAATATATATGGCTCCCCTGTTTTCCTTCATAAGCTATTTACTTTACTTTGCTATTAAACAAGAGATGTTTGTCCATCACACACTTCTTCTGGTAGCTGCTCTGCAATATTCCCCAGTTTCCTCTGGATATTCCAGCACATCATGTCTTCTGACATCTTTTAAAACTTCTCTTTAATAAATTACAAAGCATGCAAACCTTGCAGGTTATATTCTCTGACCACACTAGAGAAATCGGGAACAAAATGTAATTAGAGAATCTGCACACATTGACAGTTAAGCAACTCACTTTGCAAATTACCAAGAGATCAATGAATAAAAACCACAGGGGAAATTAGACAAGGGGGTTCAGAGCACCAGGGACTTTACGATGACATAAATGGGTTGCTTTTCTCTGTAACAGTGTTGTTACTAGGGTGAGCATGTGGATGATTCACAGACACTCAAATGTATGTTTACTGGAATGAATTTGTCCCTGGTTTCACCAGCAAGAGATTAACAATAATTTCTTGATTCGAAAGAGCATATTCACTGAATCGAGTCCCTGCTGATCAATTGAACAAGTTTGTAAACCAATTGTGGTGGCTACTTGTTACTATGGTTACAAAACAATCTGTAGTTAAGCTTATGAGAACATTTTAATTTTAAAGATAAAAGAGATCACTTTCCTTTTTTTCTATTAAAAAAGAAACTGAACATTTGAAACTGTAAAGTATAATAGCATCAAAATATCAAATTCTTGGAAATATATTAAGTGAAAGATTTGAATGATTTCTATCTTGAAGTTATAAAATATTGTTAAGATAAACTAAAGAAGAGCTAAATAAATAAAGAGATGAAACATGTTCACAGATTCAAGGAGTGAATATTATAAAGAGACTATACATGCATCATTATTACCAATTGTTCTACCAAAAAAATTATTTAGGGGAATATTATGGGAGTAACCAACCACTTTCTGGTTGGATTTGAGGCCTGCTTCACAGGAAGGAATTAATGCCTGGCAATATAAACCTGGCCAAAGGCCTATGGCTAGGGAGATACACCCTAGGGGGAACCTGTGGTTATGCTACATGAACAGAATGTCAAATTTCCTTCTAAATATCTATATTTGTTCCTGTAGCTTCGTACTGCTTGAAGCCTCAATCTCAGAAGTTTTTATTCATTCAATAGCCAGTGGTTTGGCTGTCAAAATTGCTGAGAATAAGTGAATAGTGTGTGCTCAGCTTCTAACAGGACATC